>APFE031455608.1:0-46102 GCA_000404065.3 Pinus taeda
CAAGTCCCTAGTTTTCTTCCCACAGAGTTAGGCACACTAAGAGACCCCACCCACTTTACACTAGGTAACATCCTCAAAATGAGGGCGAGTGCCTGATAGTTCCCGTGGATTTATTTCCAAGGAAAAAAAGTTGCTTATTTTGAATTTCCAAACAATGTGATTCTTTCCATGAAATGTAAATTTTGAGATTGACATCTTTTTCTATCATGTGTGGATATTAATATAGTTTTTATTCATTTTTTTTAACTAACACGCTAATTGCCTATCTTATTCCTCCCAGCAACGTTAAAAATTATCTATCATTCCAAAGAACTTGGTTTCTCTGTTGCCCCGTAGGGATGGCATAAATCTCACCTTGGGACCTCATTAAACACATCTAAGCATGTTAATGTCCGTCTCTCTAATCTTTTGGTCTTGTGGTCTTCTCTCTAATTTTACCCTCTATTTTACTTGTCATCTTTATTTTACGTTATAGAGTATACTTTTCTATTTTATCAAACCAATTCTGTAGTTCCAATGTCTAGTAAAAAGTTTTTACAATTGTTTCAAATCCCACAATCTCATAGAACTTATTTAAAAGGGGCAGTCAGCAATATAAATATTCATTCAAAAATAAAAGAGAAGTAAAATGTTTGTTTGAAAACAAAGAAAACTATCTGCTAACATTGGCTGGTAAGCTAATACAGTTTTTGTGCTTGACCAACCATTTATCAAACTTGAGAGGCAAGACAAACCTCTGGAACTTCTCTGCGAACTATGTCCTCTGCAGCTGCTTTTGTTCTCTGTTGTTTAGATGGTGATGTTGAAGATGCTCCAAGACAAGATAATTGTATAAACCTCACAATGCCTCCATGCTCTTTAGCTATCTACATCAATTGCAAATTATATTCATCACAGACAGTTTACCAAATAACAGAACAGATTTCAGATTGCTAAACATTAATATCAAGCTATCATCAATATAGTCAAGACTCAAAAAGACAGACATGCATAATCTTCAAAATATAGTTAAGCCCTTGAAGAATATATGCATTTATCATATGGTTAAGGTTTTGTGGCAAGAAAACTAGACATGTAAGCTTTGACTAAAAATGGGGAGACACTAGGCTATGATGTGAGGAATCCTACAATTAACTTGGTGAAAAAGAATAAGAAGAAATACATGAAGCAAAGCAAGAATTTCGTGAAAATGGTAGTTGGGGAGGATGTTTCCCTAGAACAAATAATGGAGTTCCAAGCAAAATCTTTAACAGGAAGGTTTTATGGGAGACAATGTCAGAGAGAACCCTTAATGATTGGCTTCAAAAATTTGGGTATCCAATCCTATGGTATGCACCAAAATTTCATTTAATGCTGAGAGGGTGGTCGGGTTTATATTCAAATCCAAATAAAATACATAAATGATATGGAGCCTAGTTTTAAAAACCGGAACCAGGTTTTGGACCGGCCACCTATCTAACTGTGATTCAAACCGGATTCAATAAACCAGAATTGAAAAAAAAAACATTAAATAATTCATTTTTAATGAAAAAACATTTTTAAGATTCCAAACAATTAGAGACAAAATATGCAAAGTTAGTTCATATAAATATTATGTAAGAGTACTTATATCAAAATGGCACCGAGTGCAGTACATATCATCAACAAAATACATAAGCAATGAGGCTCTAAATGGCCTCTAGAGTCCAAAAACAATGCTACAACAAGCTACTAGGCCACTAGCCTACTACAAATCACTGATCAATATGACCATTCATGGAACTCAGGCTTCCACATTTACTTGATAATAACTCATTGAGATTCCCTATAATAACAATCTTTTTATAATAACTCATCGAGCTTCTGTCTATAGGGCTTGGTGCTCTTGATTAAATGTTAAGTCAGCTGAATTTGAATGGGATGTGAAATTCTATTTTCTCCATATAAAGTCTAATGAGGTTGGAACCACTCTCAAACATCCTAAGTCATTTCAAGGTCATTTCATTACCATTAGGGAGCATCTAGGAAGTGTCAAGGAGCATCAAGGGAGCACCTGGGAGTGGACAATTTAGACTTGCTATCCCTCTTACGAATAGCAAATATTTTGCTTCAGAATTACGAAACCAATGCATGCTTGTTCTAAGCTGGCCGGTTCTTTTACAGACCCAGCCAGTTAGGTACCAAACCAGACCTAATCGGTCCTAACCGGCCATGAATTGGGTTTATTGCTCCAGTTAGCAAGCTTGGGCATTTGACCGGCCAATTTGGCCGAATTCCGATTTAACCCAGTCGCTTTTCAAAACTATGATATGGAGTTTAACAATCAACACCACCAACTATGGGGTACATATAGGGCCTGGTGCTCTTGATTAAACGCCAAACGCATACCTTCATACATCATATAATCTAATGAAATGCCACGATCCCATTGATCCTGAAATCCTGAAAATTGTTAAGTCTGTTGAATTTTGAATGGGATATGAAATTCTATTTTCTCCATATGAAGTCCGATGAGGTTGGAACGACTCTCAAACACCAAGCCATTTCATGGTCATTTCATTACAATTAGGGAGCATCAAGGGGGCACCTTGGGAGTGGACAATTTAGACTTTCTATCCCTCTCAATAATAACAAATCGTTTGCTTCAGAATTACAAAACCAATGCATGCTTGTTCTAAGGTGGTCGGTTTTTTTACAAACCTGGCTAGTTAGGACCGCTTAGGCACCAAACCAGCTGATTTGGTACCAAAATCAGCCAGTTTGGTACCTAACCGGCAATGAATCAGGTTTATTTCTCCAGTTAGCAAGCTTGGCCATTTGACCGACCAATTTGGCCGATTTCTGATTTAACCCAGTTGCTTTTAAAACCTATGATATGGAGAAGGTCAGTGTTGGAGATCGATGGTCCTATTATTGAAAAAGTGGCTTATATGTTTGATCCAAGGCCATACGCTGTTGCTAAGCAGCCAATTTGGGTGAAGTTGCTAGGTCTTTCCCGTCAGATAATATTTTTTATAGGGGGGGGCACTTTGGCAAGGACTATTATTAGGGCAAAACTTCATGTGGGTCATCTTATTCATGGTTGATAATATGTTCATTAGATTCCTCTCCTCGAGAGGTGTAGGATTGATATAAAGATCATCCAATTCTGATAAGTATTCATGGAGATATGAATTTATTTTGATTATGGAATTATTATCAAGCCGACCTACAACTCATGTAGACTCAGACGCCCAACAGTCACATCTATTCAAACACCAACGTTGTGTATAAATATAGGAGGACTTTTCCTCATTTGGACTCACTCATCTCATCACATCTCTCTCTCTCTACTGCAC
This sequence comes from Pinus taeda, assembly GCA_000404065.3. NCBI lineage: Eukaryota > Viridiplantae > Streptophyta > Pinopsida > Pinales > Pinaceae > Pinus > Pinus taeda. The sequence continues at coordinate 3,318 of APFE031455608.1, forward strand.
AGAAAAGAGTCTCTTCTCCACTGCACAAAAAAGGGTCTCTCCCTCACACATGTGAAGCCGGAAGTTGCTGAAACTGAAGCTGCAACTGCAGAAGTTTGACCTGCGTGGACTAGAAGATCTCCTCATCTGAACTGCGTTGTAGGTTCATCTGAACCTCCTCTGAAAGCCGCAACTTTTGGTGGTGGAATCAAGTCAATCCGACAGACGGTTTGCAAGATATCCATTGCCCTAGTTTGAAGGAAGTCGCTGAAACTGAAGTTGCAACTGCAAAAGTGAAGTTTGACCTGCGTGGACTACAAGATCTCCTCATTTGAACTGCATTGTAGGTTCATCTGAACCTCCTCTGAAAGCCGCAACTTTTGGTGGTGAAATCAAGTTGATCCGACGGTCGGTTTGAGATATCGTTTACCCTAATTTGATGATGAAGCCGCTAATGGTGATGTCGCTGATCTAGGGTTTGCTACTGCTTATATCAATCAAATTTATTGTACTATTTCTCTCCACTGAATTATTGAAGATAAAAGACTTCCCCACATATTGTGGGGTTTGTCCCTAGCTAACCACCACATCTTGTGTCTCTTGTATTGGCTTGTTTTATATCGATCGTTTAATGTTCTATCTGCACTTTACTTTATGTACATGTGATTGCTAATCTGTGGAATATAATAAGAAAAATAAGTAAATTGTTATAAGCATAGAACATACCATAACTTAACATCGTATTAGAACTGAGGTGAAGACAAAGCCCGAGCAAGAGCAAGAGCAATCACCGAAGAGAAGATTGGCAAGGCTATCCTAAAAGAACGATGGGGTCGTCAACACTCTTTCGTGCCAAAGACAAGTTCCGTGAGAAGGCTGACTATCACAGATGGAAGATGTCTATCGATCTAACCCTTGAGGATCAAGGAGTGTTGGATCATGTGAAAGGCAATATTATTGAGCCTCCATCAAATGCACCTCCTACTGCCAGGAACAAATGGAAGAACGGAGAAGTTAAAGCGAAGAAGATCATCCGAGACTCTATCGACAAACACTTGGTGGCCTACATCTCTAAACTGGACACCTCCAAGGAAATCTATGATAGACTGGTGATTTTATTTAAAGTTAATGATGCAAATCAAGTTTTATTTCTTAGAAATAAGCTGAGGGAAATCAAGAAGGGTAAAGATGAGAGTATGCAAGCATACTTCTTAAGAATCACCAAGATCAAAAAGATCTCCTATTTATTGGGGAGACTTACTGACAGAGAAATGGCACTCACGACTCTTGGAGGATTACCATCCGAATGGTCCGTGTTCAAGACTTCTCTTCTGAACAATAACGTAATTCCTGGTTTCGAGAAATTAATGGTTAGATGCATTCAAGAAGAAACAAGGGTAGAAGAGCAAGAAATGCCCTAGCCTAAAGGTCCTCCTGCTACTTTTTCTTCTCATGCTAAGAAAAGAAATAATTCTGGGTCTAAATCGAAAAGAAAGGTTGGACCTAAGGGTGGAAGAAAAGGACGATGTTACATTTGCAATAAAGCGGGTCACTGTGCAAGGGAATGCCCTGATAAAAAGGACTCTCACCGTGACGATGATCAAAATCCCTCTCATGGTAATCGAAGGAATGGAAAATTCAATAGCAAAGGTAAAAGGAATGTTGGAAATCAAGGAAGAGGGCAGCCATTCAAGAAGGCTAGAAATTCCAGGTATGAATCTAACACTGTTGACAATAAGCAGGCTAAATATTATCTACCAGCTGCTCTATCTACCTCCGCTCCTTTGGACTCAATGGGAATTTGGCTCATTGATAGTGGTGCCTCAAGACACTTCACTGGTTACAAAGAAGTACTCCATAATCTGGTACAGAAAGAAACTAACCTGGAAATTGTCCTTGATGACATGAAATACCCCGTGAAAGGTGTAGGCAATGTTTCTCTCAAATTGAATCAAGGTAATACGATCCACTTACAAGATGTGTTATATGTACCTGATCTCAAAAAGAACCGGGTATCCATCTCAGCAATGGAAGACAAAGGCTAAAAGGTAACCTTCAGCAACGGCAAGGTACGTATATGCAAAAATAATGATAAAGATGCTTTCACTCTTGGGTTTCAAGTTGATTCTTTATATCAGGCCGATGGAAGTCCGCTATGTGTCATGTTTTGTGACACAACTCTTCAGTCCAAACTTTGGCATCGGAGGTTTGCCCACCTTCATCACAAAGCTCTACTCGATGTAAGACAGATGGTAACAGGGATGCCCAAATTCCAAGTAGAGAAAGAAGGTGTATGTCTGGGATGTGCCGAAGGAAAGCTCAAAAGGGGCCCATTCCCCTCAAGTCAAAGCAAGGCCTCCGATATATTACAACTCGTTCACTCAGACATATCTAGTGTGATGCCTGTGAACTCCTTGGGAGGATATTCATATTATCTTACTTTTACAAATGACTATTCTCGGAAGACCTAGATATACTTCTTGAAAAAGAAGGATGAAGTGTTCTCTTGGTTTCAATACTTCAAAGCCATGATCGAGAATCAAATCGAAAAGAAGATCAAGATCTTAAGAACTAATAATAGGACTGAATATGAATCTAATGAGTTCCATGATTTTTGTAAAGAGGTTGGCATCAAGAGGGAGACTACTACACCATATACTCCTAAACAGAATGGTGTGGCGGAAAGGAAGAACCACACGATTATGGAAGCTGTCCGAGCCATGCTACATGATCAAAGACTTCCGAAATTTCTATGGGCTGAAGCTGCAAACACTGTCGTATATGTATAAAATCGATGCCCTCATCAAGCATTGGGTTCCAAGACTCCTGAAGAAAAGTTCACCGGTAAGAAACCTGATGTTTCTCATTTTAGAATTTTTGGAAGCCTTGTATATTTTCATGTGCCGAAAGAGAAAAGAAATAAATTCGGTGCATCTGGAAAGAAGGGAATTTTCATGGGTTATGGTGAAAATACTAAAGGCTATAGAATTTATGTAGTCGGTCAAAGGGAAGTCGTGATTAGTCATGATGTCACCTTTGACGAAGATATGGCTCTCAACAAGGTGGACAATCTTCCGACTTTGAGGAGCTCTCAAGAAGCCGACACCAAGGAACCGAAAGAAAAGGATGATGAATCAATGTCTGATGTATAAGAACCCATGGATCCGATTGATCCTCCTCCAAATGAGCCTTCCTCTTCTAGGAAGAGGCCTTCATAGCTTAGGGGACTACTTGATGATGCTAAAGGACATGCTGCACCTCGAGGAACCTTTCGTGAAAGTAAGAAACCTAATAGGTATCAGGGATACCTGACCATCATGAGCACGATCATACAAAATGAGCCTTCATCATTCTCAGATGTCGTCAAGCATCAAGTATGGAAGGATGCTATGACCAAAAAATATCAGTCTATTATGAAGAATGATGTCTGGGAAGTAGTTCCTAGACCCCAGGACAAGATAGTGGTTACTTCCAAATGGCTTTACAAGATAAAGCATGTAGCAAATAAAAGTACGCAAAAGTATAAGGCTCGTTTTGTTGCTCGTGGTTTCTCCCAGAAGGAGGTATAGACTATGATGAGATATTTGCACCTGTTGGCAGATATACGACCATCCACTCGATCATAGCCCTTGCCGCTTCACAAGGATGGAACCTACATTAGATGGATGTCAAGACCGCGTTCTTGCACGGTGTGATCAAAGAAGAGGTCTACATGGAGCAACCCGAAGGATTTGAGATTTATGATCGAAAATCTCATGTACGCAGGTTGAAGAAGGCTCTCTACGGGCTGAAGCAAGCACCGCGAGCATGGTATCAGAGGATCGACAGCTACTTGATGAAGCTAGGATTCACTAGGAGTGACGCCGATCCTAACCCTTACTTTAAGGTTGAAGATGATAAACCTCTCATACTAGTGTTGTATGTGGATGACCTCTTTCTAACAGGTGCAGACTCTCTCATTCTCAAATGTAAGAGGGAGTTGGCTTCTGAATTTGACATGAAGGACCTAGGACTGATGCACTATTTCCTAGGACTTGAAGTGTGGCAGAAGCCAGGGGAAACTTTCCTATCTCAAGGAAAATATGTGGTGAAGATATTGGAAAGATTCGGTATGGTGGACTGCAAGCCTGTAACTACCCCGATGGAGCTTGACTTCAAGAAGTTAAGCGGTAGTGCTACTGGACCTGTTTTACGAAATGCTACCGAGTATCGACAACTCGTCGGAGCATTAATGTTCTTAGTGAACTCCCGTCCAGATATATGCTTTGCAGTCAACACGATGAGTCAACATATGGTTGAACCCCACCACATACATTGGATTGGTGCCAGAAAAATGTTGAGGTATCTTCGTGGCACTATCACTTATGGGTTAAGATACACTGCCGAAGATGTGAGACTATTTGGATACACAGATGCTGATTGGGCAAGCAATGTGGAGGACCGTAAGAGCACTTCCAGGTGTTGTTTCTCCTTGGGATCTGCTTTGATATCCTGGATGAGCAGGAAGCAGAAGTCGGTGACCTTGAGCACTGTCGAAGCAGAGTATATTGTTGTCAGCATGGCGCCCTGTGAGGCAGTTTGGTTGCAAAAGCTCCTCAGTGCGCTGTTTGGATTTACATTGGATACCATCGTGATCCTTTGTGACAACCAGAGTGGATTCGTTTGTCACAGAATCTTGATTGCTCCAAGCATATCGATATTAGATACCACTATATTCGAGATATTGTGCAGTGGGGAGCTATAAGGCTCCAACATATCGGTACAGATGAACAGGTCGCCGACATTCTAACAAAACCCCTTGGGAAAGTAAAATTTATGACTTTCCGAGAACAACTTGGAGTTGTTCAAAGACCCTCCGATGAGGGTCATGTATGATGCATTGCGCTCTGGGAGCCCCAGGGGGGTGCGGGGTACTTCTTGGAACAGCATATGACCACAGGATAATTCACTATCCGCTGATGGTATACATGTACACCCCGTGGCGACATTGTAGCAGGATTGATGTGTTCTCCATGGCGATTGTAGCAAGATTGATGTGTTCTCCTGTGAAGCCTGGATTGATGTGTTCTCCTGTGAAGCCTGGATTGATGTGTTCTCCATGGCGACTGTAGCAGGATAGGTGTGTTCTCCTGTGAGGCCTGGTTTGATGTGTTCTCCATGGCAACTGTAGCAGGATTGATGTGTTCTCCTGTGAGGCCTGGATTGATGTGTTCTCCATGGCGGCTTGGATTGATGTGTTCTCCATGGCGATTGTAGTAGGATTGATGTGTTCTCCTGTGAGGACAGGATTGATTCGTTCTTCTGTCGAGGCATCATACCCATGCAGTCTGGAACTCATGGGAAGTACCTCTCATCTGATCAATGAGCAGGGAAATGAAGTTAGAGACCATAGTAGTACTGATGGACGCATCATTGTATCTACCGTACTCCCTACGCTAGGATGACCTCCATTAATCTGGGATCAATGATACTGGTCTAGGACCAGTGGTAGGAGTTGTACCATACTATGACACTGACTTCGGGTCGGTTCAGACTGGTCTGGGACCAGTGGTACATACTCTGAGACTGACTTCGTGTCAGTGCAGTACTAGTCTGGGACCAAGTGAGAGTGGTACATACTATGACGCTGACTTCAGGCCGGTTGAGACTAGTCTGGGACCAATGGTACACTCTCTGAGACTGCGATACTAGTCTGGGACCAATGGTAGGAGTGGTACTCACTATGAAGCTGACTTCGGGTCAGTTGAGACTGGTTTGGGACCAGTGGTACGCACTCTGAGACTGACTTTGAGTCAGTGGAGGATGATATTGGTCTGGGACCAATGGAGTTGTACTCACTATGACACTGACTTCAAGTTGGTTGAGACTGGTCTGGGACCAATGGTACATCCTATGAGACTGACTTTGAGTCAGTATGATACATCCTCGATCATTTCTTCTTCTTCATAATTCGGACAAAAGCAGAGCAGAACAGAACAAAGCAGAGCAGCCATAGTTTGAAAACTCTGACTCCGACTCTGAAACGGTAATGACTGGGCTGGCTCGATTTCAATGACTCAGTCGTTGTAAAAAATACATTAAATATTTATTTTTTTATAAAAGAACATAATTTTAAAGATTTTCATTCATGTTTCCAAACACATAGCATTATAATATAGATGGAAGACAACATATGATCAAAGTAGGCTCATGAACCAATCCATTATATCAAAATGGTACCCAATGGCAATTATAGTCAACTGTCATACATGATCAAAGATTCAAAACAAAAAACACATAACCAAGGAGGCTAGAAATGGCCTCTACAACAAAAGTAAACTGTGACGGTGACCAGACTCCAGTACTAGTAGTCTAGTACTACTGGCTAGTAGCTACTGCCAGAGGAGCCAAGATCATGTCGATCAATCTCTGGATCATCATCATCAGAGTCAGACAAGGGGCCCCATGGCTCCTCCTCATCATCATCATCTCCAACTGCAACTGTAGAAGTGGTACCACTAGCAGGCTGTGCAACTGCAACAGATGCAAGCTGAGATAAAGTACATATGTGGTTGCGCTTCTGTCGTGGCTGAGCAGAGGAAGCACTTACAACTAGAGTCCTTGCTGGCTGTAAGACTGAGGCTGGTGGATTGGGATCTGCATTCAACTAAACAACATGTTCAAGTTCAACTGATGTATCGATATCTAAATCTAAATCAAGATCCTCATCATGATCAAACTCTGTTAGACGACTCTCCACTACCCAATCTGATGTTGGATCAAAGTCTTCCAACACAATGGGATCTGAATCAGGGCTTTTGTTCAGCAAATGGTTTCGTCTGAGCCGGAGGTTGTATTGGACATAAACTAGATCATTTAACCGTTTTTGATCCAAACGGTTTCTCTTCTTTATGTGAATCCTCTCAAAGACAGACGAATTGCGCTCACACCCAGATGCACTACAAATTTGACTCAAAATACGAATTGCAAACCTTTGCAATTCAAGACAATGGCCACCAAAGACCTCCCACCATTGTGCTGCAAAAAACAGAGGAGTGTAATGAGTTAGCTCAACAAAATTACAAATTATATCTAACTTTCAAATTATAAACGATTTAACAAACTTTAAAAAAAAGTAAAACTATTAAGAAATTGAAAATTGAAATTTTTGTTTACCTGGCTCATCTGCTTCTTCCCAAAGGTACCTAGAGGCATTGCTGAAGGTTGTGACCTGTCGGTGTATCTCCAGCTGATCAGACTCCAATGGGATCACGCGATCAATGCAATCAATCAGTCCATCTCTGACCTCCCCCCTCAAAGCTCCTGACTCCTTAGCTTTATAATGATATCGTGGGTTCAAAAATACCCAACTGCATGTATAGGGCGATGGAGTTGATTGCTCCATCTTTCATCAATGATTGCCCAAATGGACCCATACTTTGCCACTATATCCTTGTATATCGTCTTTATTTGCTCCTTTGATTGATCCATAGCCTCATAAATGAAGCCCATAGCCAACCTTTCCCCATCCACCAACCGCAACACCTTAACTAGTGGCTCAGCAAGCTTCACAATCTTTGTTGCCTTTCTCCAAAAAGTTTCTTCATAGACTTTCCTTTTCAATTCTTTGCCTTCCGGTTTGTTAGACCAATTGCTTTGATTCCATTCATCACTGGAAAACATCTTTTGCAAGTTTCTATGTCGGGAAAGCATAGATTGCAATGTCAAAAAATGTGTAGCAAATCTAGTGATGGCAGGCCTAATAATATCCTTGCCCCCAGTGTATTTCCTCATGAGGCTCAAAATCAATGTATGATTGTAGATAAATTTTGTTATGCTTTTGGCATGATCTATAGTGTTTTTGACCCAATCTAATTTTCCGATATCCTCAAGCATGAGGTCTATGCAATGTGCAGTGCATGGGGTCCAAAAGCCGGTCTTGTGTTTTTCCTCTCACAGTTTACCAGCAAGAACATAGTTAGAGGCATTATCTATGATGATTTGAACAACATTAGCCACCCCCACCTCCTCAACAACCTGCTCCAATAGCTGAAACAACAAGTGGCCATCTTTTACCTTATCAGATGCATCAACTGATTTTAAAAACATGGTTCCCTGTGGGAAGAAGACAAGAAAGCTTATGATGGTACGGTTTCTTTGATCAGTCCATCCATCTGACATGATGATACACCCTGTTCTTGCCCATGAGTCCTTGAACTCTTGCAAATACTCATTAATGGATTGAATTTCTTTTTGCAAACGAAACCCCCTTAGCTCATGCATAGTAGGGCCTTTGAAGCCTTTTCCAACAGCATGTATGGCATCAAATATAGGCTCATAATATGGTGAACGAGCAGCATTAAAGGGGATATCAGCATCATACCACCATCTAGCTATGTACTCACAAGCAGTCTCCCTCAATTCTTTCTTCCAATGGTCATCTAAATGGGCTGCATTTGAGATTTACTAACTACGGGACCATGTGCATCTGATGGAGAGGAGAGAGTGAAATAACTTTTGATAGTCACATCACCCTTTTTCATTCTCCCGTTTCCCTTATCTTGAACAGAACCTAAAGAGGGAGGAACATATCGGAAAGGGTTGGATGTATCAGTTTGAGGGATAGAGGAAGGACCCTCAAAATCATAATGGGGGTTGGTAGCCATCATTTTTTGTATCTCCCTCTTCCTCCCAATTTCAGCCTGTATGTCTATTTGCCTAGCCTTATCTTCTTTAAATTTCTCAAAGCTGGCCAACAAATGCTTCCTAATCTCCCCAATTTTTGGTGAGGTACATGGGGTAATTTGGCCTCTAATCTCTGCCAAGTGTTGTTTCAGCCTATTAATGCCCCCAGGACCTTCCTTAATTTTCCTATGGCAAAACTTGCATTGCATTTGACTGTCAACCATTTCAACATATGCCCAAGCAGGATCTCTCGCTCTACGTGCCATTTTTTGACTGGGAAATGAAAGCTCTACGTGCCATTTTTTGACTGGGAAATGAAAGCAAACAATCTGAAAATGAAAAAAAAAAAACATTGATTCAATGTTCATTTCTTTGACAAAAACCACTCTCTAGGCTTTCTAGATATGCACCTAAAATTTAATAAGCAAAAACAGATTTATAGAGGTGAAAAAAAATACCTTCAGGCACAAACTGCCTCCTCAAGCTTGCTCCAAGAATCAGCGCCTCAATGCTGCTCCAAATGGCTGCCTAAGAAGCTCCTCACTCCAGCTACAATGCTCCCCCAAGACTCCTCACTACTGCTCCAAAAACAAGCTCAAAAACTGCTCACTAACCCTCAAAGAAGTTCTCACTCAAATGCATGAGATTGTTGTGAGAGAATGAGAGCATTTGAGTGTGTTAAATAGGATTTGGGAGGGGGAAATGGACCCCAAATAACATTTAGCAAATTCATATAACACCTTGGAGTCCAAACCAATCAAAAAACACCTTAAAAATTCATTAAAAATATATATATATATATATATATATAATATATATATATATATATATATATATATAAAATCGTTGTTTTAACGTGTTATGAGCCAGCTGTTTGTGACTCGGCCGAGTCAATACGAAAACGACCGAGTTGCCCGAGTTAGCCATGACTCGACCGAGTCATGGCTGACTCGGCCAAACGAGTCGTTTCATAGGCCGAGTCACTCCGGAGGGCATCAACTCGGATCAACCTGGCCGTTTCAGTATCGAACGGTCGTTTTTTAAAACAATGAGAGCAGCGCATAACAGAGCAGAGCCGTATAGATCAGTACAGGGCAAAACAAGACAAAGCAGAACAGGCAGAATAGAGCAAAGCAGGGCAAGAGTCAAGTTGTACAGGGTAGTGCAATTGATGGATGAATAGTAACGACCGACAGACAGATTGTCGATGAAGTTCTCCCTAGTTGAGAGGGAGTGTTAAAATTAGCAACTAGAGCAAAACTTCATGTGGGTCATCTTATTCATGGTTGACAATATGTTCATTAGATTCCTCTCATCGAGAGGTGTAGGATTGATATAAAGATCATCCGATTCCGATAAGTATTCATGGAGATATGAATTTATTTTGATTATGGAATTATTATCAAGCCAACCTACAACTCATGTAGGCTCAAAAGCCCAACAGTCGAATCTATTCAAACACCAACATTGTGTATAAATATAAGAGGACTTTTGCTCATTTGGACTCACTCATCTCATCACATCTCTCTCTCTACTGCGCAAAAAAGAGTGTCTTCTCTATTGCGCAGAAAAGGGTCTCTCCCTCACACATGTGACGCCAGAAGCTACTGAAACTGAAGCTGCAACTGCAGAAGTAAAGTTTGACTTGCGTGGACTAGAAGATCTCCTCATCTGAATTGCGTTGTAGGTTCATCTTAATTGCGTTGTAGGTTCATCTGAACCTCCTCTGAAAGCCGCAACTTTTGGTGGTGGAATCAAGTCAATCCGACAGACGGTTTGCAAGATATCGACTGCCCTAGTTTGAAGAAAGTTACTGAAACTGAAGCTGCAACTGCAGAAGTGAAGTTTGACCTGCAAGGACTACAAGATATTCTCATCTGAACTGCGTTGTAGGTTCGTCTGAACCTCCTCTAAAAGCCGCAACTTTTGGTGGTGGAATCAAGCCAATCCAACGGTTGGTTTGTGAGATATCGTCTGCCCTAGTTTGATGATAAAACCATTAATGTTGATGTTGTTGATCTAGGGTTTGCTACTGCTAATATCAATCAGATTTATTGTAATATTTCTCTCTGCTAAATTATTGAAGATAAAAGAAGATTTGATCAAAGGGTTTCCTCACACATTGTGGAGTTTATCCCTGGCTAGCCGCCACATCTTGTGTCTCTTGTCTTGGCTTGTTTTATGTCGATCGTTTAATGTTCTATTTGCACTTTACTTTATGTACATGTGATTGCTAATATGTGGAATATAATAAGAAAAAGAAGTAAATTGTTATAAGCATAGAACATACCATAACTTAACAACTATTCACATTGATGAGCCTTCCAACATAATCCATACAGGCTGTAGCATGTATTCTGGTGGAATTAGACATAATAGACAAGTTGCTAGAATATATTGAGATTGAAATGGAGACGATAATTGACAACAAATTATGGATTATGTCAAAATTTCATTATGATGTGCTAGGTGTCATGTGTATGGGCACCATTTGAAGATTATGTGGCAAGCCTTCACATGAAAAGTATGGAAGAAGAAGGCAAATCAGAAGAATAGTGAGGGCAAGGTTATGGGAAATCCAACTTAAGAAAGTGGAAATAATAGGAAGTTTGCATGCAAGTGGTTTAAACCCAAATAAAGCTTTGAAAAACTGGGGAATGGACTTGACTGAGGCAATACTTTTCACAATCTGAAGAGTTTCAAGTAATGGAATTAGTGTTGAGATATCAGTGAATGTAGATATGAGGGTTTAATTCCTCTTTTCTTGATGATTACTTGTGATGTGTGTTGGTTTCTTTTACTTCTATATTATGTTGTCTTTCATTATGCAATTACCAAATCAAAAGTGTATGAAGATCACAAGAACAAGAAACACAAGTTGTAGGCACTCAGCCAAGGCAAAACCCCTACGAAGGGGAAAACCCAGTCAAACTCTTCCTCTAGTAGATTCAAATCAAGATGACACAATCCAAGACCCTTTTGACCTAAATAAAGACCTCCTCCAATCACCAAGCCAACCCTTCCTTCAAGTAGACAAACTGTGCAAATTGAGGAAAAAAATTGTACAATCAAAGCTCTATGCACAAAACTTTTCGTCTCTTTGTACCCATGATACTGAGGCTCCTTTCTCGGGCTCTATTATTGTCATTGTGTTTGCATGTGGGCTTGTTTGCAGTTGTGTGTTAGTCGGGGTTCTCTGTTGCTGTCATTGTTAAAGTCATTGCCTCTCTCATACACACCGCAGTCTGCCCTCATCGTTTGGTTGGTCATTTTTGCTTAGCTTAAAGGAGCCTCGACGTCTTTTGTAGATATGGGCGTTAATGCCATGTTCCTTTTCTTTCAATGCCCATTGCATGGCTTCTTTTCTCTAGGCTTTGCGAGCAACCTGTGCTTTGTGCTCTTTGGGGTTTTGGCCCCTATTTTTTTCATGCTATATTATGGGGTTTCTTTGATGAGTCCACTTGCCCTTTTTTTATATCAGTCATATGTAATTTCAAAGTAAATAATGACACACATACTATATGCATGCTATATGTAAAAATATTTTTATTGAATATAAAGTTGTTGGTTTTTTCTTGTATGAAAAATTATTACACTATAAATTAAAATTGTTTTTCATAGTTAAAATCAATGTTGTATAATCGTTATCGGGATAATATTGGCACAAGGAAAAAATAAAAAATAACAAAAATAAATATAATTTCGTAATAATCGGGAAAAAAAAAAATCGTAATAATCGGGAAAAAAATCAGTAATAATTGGGAAAAAATCGTTTGGTACAAAAATATTCATTTTTTTTTTTACTTTTTTATTATCTAAACCACCTACAACATAAAATAAATACATTGACACATAAATATGATAAAAGAACTAATATATAAGATGTTTAATATCATTTCTAGTGCTAAAATCACACATAACAGTGAATCATGTCCTGAATAGTATGTCCTGACTCCTAAGTCCCAACTCAACCTCAAAATATCAACAAAAAAATATAATAATGTATCTCATGAGTCATAATGTCATATACAATGAAATGAACAAAATAACTAAAGTCTAATACTATTGATTTCCTCTACCCTATTGCGAGAAAATGCCATAGCATTCCCTTTCCCTCTAAATGTAGATGTTGGTGCTGGTGGAGTTGGCAGTGGAGTCTATTGTGCTCTAAAAGCTGAAGAACTAGGAGTAGGAGCTATACGAGGTAGACCACATCCTCTACTGGTGGCAAGGGTAGCCCATTCCAAACCCAACCAAAAAAAACTAAAAAAAGAATACATTGGACAAATGTCAAAAACCCCATTCCAAACCCAACCAAAAACACTAAAAAAAATTACGTTGGATAAATGTCAAAACCCCCATTCCAAACCCAACCAAAAACATTGAAAAAAAGACAAAAACAAAGTTACAACACATTGAAAACAAAAAATATTGGTGTCCACACTGGTTTTATGAAGATATAGTGTCTCCTCCTTAGCTCACTCTTCGATTTTCTCCTCCAGCTAGTTGATTTAGCTCCAAAATCTCCAACTCTCTGACTCTCCAAAACCCCAACGCACCTTCTGCTGTCCAAATGAACAAAAGAAAAACGTGTTTTCCCTTTTAAAATCGCGCTGCCCGACAGGCCCGCAATTTTTTCAAAAAATCAGGCAAAAACAAATTCCAATTACTACGCGCGATTTTATCTTTTCTTTGAAATTATCGCGATTATATGATAATATCGTGATTAGTGCAACACTGGTTAAAATAATTATGCATCCATAGCCCTATGCAACTACTCCACTGTGGACTGATATTGATAGCACAACAACTGAGCTACAACAAAGAGAGTGAATTGTTGGAAAGAAATGTACCTACATATGAAGAAATAGACTGCGAAAAATGTTACCCAGGATATGATATCGAATCATATTTACAATTTTTTCAAAGACTAGAAATGCAAAATCAATTGTTGAGAGAACTTACCAACACTAAAAACAACCACAAGTACTAGAAGAAACAGATATAGAATCAAATTTACAATTCTTGCAAAAGACTAGAAATTGAAAATCAATTGTTAAGGGACCTTACCCACATGTAAAACAACCACAAGTACTAGAAGAAATATAATAATATTAAATCAAAATTTGTTCATAGTATAATAAGTTAAACATCAACCAAAATTTCCATCTGCACTTTTGTTCTCCTGCACATACAAATGAAATATTGAGTTTTCATGTGCATAATTTCTGCGTAAAAATTGTGTGCGGTATTGTAAAATAAAACGTCGTCCACCACAAGAATTATGTGTCATGAAATCTCCATTCGAAAATTAGAAATAAAATTTCCAAAATATTAGAAAACTATTTTTGAATATATGTGAAAATAGAAAAATTAAGCATTTTCACGAAACTGCCGAGGCAGGAACTTTGCACACTTGTTCTCCCATACAAACCTCGTCATCTTCACATCCTTCATTCCGCACAGATTCATAGCTCTATGCAATTGCTCTCCTGCATAGCTTAATAAATTTCACTCTATGAAATATAGTTCCCTTTGCACCACCATCCACCCACACATTCCTCCTACTCTACACATTAAAAGCTTCGCACAAGGAAGCGTTGCACACATTGAAATAATAATATTAATTTGAAATTTGTTCATAGTTAAATTAATTACGCATAAACCCGCACATATCCCATCTTATCCAAAGTAAAATCTCCACACACAGAAACATAATAATATTAATTGCAAGTTTGTTTAGCCCCTAAGCCCCTCCCCCCTCCAGCCTGCACATGCTCTATCGTTCGCACAATAAAAGCTCCGTAGAAGAAAACATAATCAAATTAATTGCAAAATTTGTTCAGCCCCCTCTCCCAACCCCTCCCCCACCTCGCCCCCACACCCCTACCCATGCAAGGGACCTGCAAACCGTGTCATTTTGGTGTCCTCACAACCTTCACTCCGTAGATTTTCATAACTCTATGCAACTTCTCTCTCACATAGCTACATCTGTAAAAGTTTCAAATCGAAAGGAGTTTAAAACTAATTTCGTCCACTTGACAGATACCTCGTTCTCCACACAATAAAAGCTTTGCACAAGGAAACACAATAATATTATTTCCAAATTTTTTCAGAGCCCTTCTGCCACCCCCTTTTCCCCCTGCAACAGAATTCAAACCTACAATTACTGTAGAAATTTCAGCCCCTGCAACTTGCCCAAAAACCCTAAAACTATCGCATGTGTGAGAGAGAGATGCTCCAAACTTTGATTTTGCCTTCTCCTTGGATTAGGTCTTCTTTTCTTTGAATTCGCTCTTCTTCTTGTTTCTTTCTCTTGCAAATCGAACCATATGAATGTTGCTCCAAATGAGTCGAACTATCTCTATTTATATAGCTTCCACAAGGTCGAATTCCCTTCAACTGGACCGACTTCTCCAGGACAAGGCCGACTTGGTGAGGACGGGTAAAATGATTGTTTTTTACTCAAAAACAAAACAAAACAAACAAAAAAATCTTTACATGATACAAAAGTACAAGGGTTTAATTAATGTGACAATGACTCTTATGGCTCAAGACAAAACCTAGAAGCCTTGAATGGAGGCTATGACCTAGAAAATAAATAAAAGAGCATGAAACCCATGCTTCAAAAATAATTTTTCTTTTACAATAAAATTTCTTTTTCTTTCTTTTGACAAGTACATTACATCATGACTCAAATACATTTATGAAGACCGACACGTGATACATTCTTCAACAATTAGAAGACTCCTCCATGAAGGGATATCAAGAGAGGAATTCCATATAAGAACCAGATGCAGAGATGTTATTTCAGTGAGTCAATTCCTCATAGAATGCCTCCTAGACATTCAAAAAATGACTATTTTGATTTCAAGGATAAAGGAATTTGACCATTCCCTATGGAATCTGGTAGAAATTTAGGGAAGATAGTATAGGCAGGGGTCTGAGAATGGATCCAGTAAGGGACCCTATTACAAATTCTGTAAGCAGAAAACCATTCCTTCAAAATGGCCAAGAAAAAGCATTGAAAGAAATTCAACAAGGAAAATAAGGAAGCCTTTTTGGGAGGATTTCTTCACTCTGAGTTTTATCAAGAGTAAGAGGCTTATCATTGGCGGAGAATTAAATATTACTCTAAATAGATTAGGGCAGATTTCTTCAGGTATAAGATAGAAATAGGTTTTATGGATGTGCAACCTATAAAAATTGTACCTACTTGAACAAACAATAGAATAGGTGAAATTGGAGTATCAACGAGGCTTGATATATTCTCAAAGTCTAAAAACTTACTGATGGAATCAGATGGGGTTAGATATTGGTGGAAATTGAAGTTGGCTCAAACCATCTACCCATTCTAACACAAATAGAGAAGCAAGACTTGAAACAAGGATGTCTTTTCATATTTAAGCCTACTTGGCTAGAGGATGGCAAATGTTCAAAATTGGTAGAACATGAAGGGGTTGGGTTTGATGAAACTTCAAGGGATCCAGTGAGCTATAATTTTGTAGAAATATCCACTAAATTCAAAAATTTGGATAAGGACTTAAAAGAGCTCAAATGCAGATAGTGGAACTCTTTGAGCAGAATGCGAATGTAGTTTTCAACAAAGTGAAGAAATTCTAAGAAAAAGATACTAGATTAGAGAGAAGCAAAAAGGAGAATGAAGAGTGCAGCAATCTATTTGAATAAGGAGAAAACACAATTCTTTTATAATTATGCAAAGCCCAAAAATAGAACTACTATCTATGAAATGGAGAAGCCAGATGGAAGTTAAGCTAGGAAGTTTCCTGAAATCGCTGATACAGGTGTCTCTGATTTTCACTCTACATATACAGAACCAAATGGTGCTAATATTGTTGAAATTTTGAAGCTCGTTACATTTTTCCAGGGTTTGCAACTGAGGAAGCAAACCAAACACTGATGGAAGAAGTGTCAAACGAGGAGTTAAAGACTATTTTAGCATCTTTCAAAGGAAGCAAAAAGCCCTAGACCAGAGGGATGGCCAGTGGAATACCTCGATGGGTTCTATGACTTACTGGAAGAGGATCTTGTTAGGATAATTGAAGAGTCATGGAGTTTAGAGAAAGTTCTAAAAGTTTTCAATACTACCTTTTCAGCTCTTAAGCCAAAAACTTTTGAAGAGCTAGAGTGGATCTCCATACACAACTATATCTATAAAAATATGTCAAAATTCTTAGAAGTAAAGTTCAAAATTAAAATCAAAGCCCATCTGTCTAAAACGGTTTGGATTTCTGGCTGGAAGACAGATACATGATGTGTTTGAGCACCTCCAGAATCAGCAATAGTCATCAAGTTCCATATCTCAAAAGATGATAGGGCAAGACTGCAAGTTGGCTCTATATCAGACTAATGCGTCAACATGTCGGTTTCAGTCTTCCTTATGCTAAAATCAATCACTAAGTCGTTTTACTTCAACTTATTTCACAATTACAGTTGATGGTTTACCATCCAAGTTTTACAATCCTATAGGGGGGTTGACAAGGATGCCCCCTCTCCCCCGTTTTGTAGAAATTAAGTCCTGTAGCCCCACC
Source organism: Pinus taeda (assembly GCA_000404065.3). Lineage (NCBI taxonomy): Eukaryota > Viridiplantae > Streptophyta > Pinopsida > Pinales > Pinaceae > Pinus > Pinus taeda. The sequence goes on from APFE031455608.1 coordinate 20,513, forward strand.
CAGTTTTAATTTGTTTTGCTCATTAAGTTTAATGCCCAAACCCCATAGTTCATTGCTGATATTAAACTTGAATATAAATTGCAATTAAAACACTAAAAGCTACCACTCCTTTTTCACTTTCAGCTGATAATTTCACAAGCATGCACAAATATTTAGAAACTAATTTCTGGTCAAGTAGACCCTGGAAAAAACCCAAAGGGAAAACCAGTAGCAAGAAGATTTTATTTGCTTGTATCTCAGACAAATTTTTACAGCATTAATTACACAACAGTGTACTTATCTCCCTCTTGAGATTTGGGTCAGCTTCTAGACACTCGTGCTGTTGTCCTTGAAACTCATGCCACTATCCAGACCTCTTTCATTGACTTTTGTGCCACTGTCCAAACCTCTGCCCTTGAATTTTGTACTAGACAACCTCAAGAAAACCATGCCCAGCTCCCTTGGAAAATGCACCCAAACTGCCTCGAAATTTGCACACAGGCAACCTCAAAATTCTCACTCAAATCAATTTTCATGTCAGTCTCTCTGCAATAAATGAGTTGACACTTGCCTCAAAATTCGCACCCAGCTTTACTCAGATTCCAGGCTAGAGGCTCCTTGGGATTCAAGCTGTTGTATCATCTCTGACAACCTTGAAAATCACGCTGTCAAACCCTTAGAAAACCCGTTGAGTCTGTGTACCAGTTGTTGGACTGATGCCTTGAAGTTGGTGCATGTTCTCTTTGGGAAATGCACTTTTACTTCTCTTCTCCAGCTGCTATTTTGCCCTCTCAGCCTTCTTCTCCTTCTCTTCCACTCCTCTTCTCTTCTCCAACTCTACACTTGAAGAATGGACCTCTCTTTTGCCTTTTTCCTCCCTTTTAGTCTTCATAAGGATGAGAAGACCTATCCCTAAGATCAAGAGCTGAGATTAGCTCTCAAATTCTCTTGATCAAGTGTGGAGATCACATTGACCCCCTCTCATGTCTTCCCTTTCAATAATGATCCCCTCTAGTCACTTTAATAACTTGTTGTACCATGTACCTTTTTTGCCTCACAAAGTCACTTTAAAAAAATAAAGTCACTTTAATATTATAAAAGTACAATATGTACCTTTTCACCTCATAAAGTTACCAAAAAGTCACATGACTTTAATAATCCATAAAGTCACACTAAAAAGGGAGGTTCACTTGTTTTCCTAGGCTTAAGGAAAAAAGCACTAGGAAACACCTCCTTGGTACCTTTTTCAACACTCCCTCTTACCGAGGAAGGTGTTTCTCAACACTCCCATCTTATCCCTAAAGTAGACATACTTTCCCTTTGGCAAGCACTTAGTGAGAGTGTCTGCAACCTATTCATTAGTGGATATGTACTCTAGCGTCACTACCCACTCTGAACGTAATCCTAGATGAAGTGGCATTTGACTCAATATGCTTTGATCTATCATGAAATATGGGATTCTCTATGAGTTTAATACACTCTGAGTATCACAGTAGATCATAGTTGGTCTTAGCCCCTGACCAAAAGTCATACAACATCTTGTGAAGCAAAATGGCCTCGCAACAGGCCTGACTAGCTGCAATGTACTCAACCTCCGCAGAACTCAGTGCCACTAAATCTCTACTTCCTGCTGAACCATGACACCATTGTCGAACCCAACATGAAACAACATCTAGATGTACTCTTCCTATCACTAGCACTGCATGTCCAATCTAACTTTGTACAATTTGTCAACCTAACCCCATCCCCTGGACATAGTCCATTCCATAATCAATTGTAATTGGTACCATAATACATGTTTTGCAACCACCCCATGCAACCTCCTGCGATCCATCTTAAACTTACTCAACATGTTGACTACAAAACAAATATCTAGTCTAGTGGTTGTCCAAATACATAAATGACCCAATCAACTGACGATATAAAGTGGGCTCCACCAACTCAGAATCTGATGTATGCGGCTTCTTCCAATTGGTAATCATCGATGTGGCCATAGGCCTGCAGTCCTCCATACGATATCTCCTCAATATGTCCCCTGCATACTCGCCTTGGCCTAAGAAGATATGCCCATCTTCCTGCCAAAGCACCAACCCCAAAAAATAGTGCATTAGTCCTATATCAGTCATCTTGAACTTTGAAGCAAGATCTTTCTTGTAATGCTCAATGAGTCTCTCCTCCCCTGTAATGAATAAATCATCCACATACAGTACAAGAATGAGTGGATCCTCGCCAATCACAATGTAATATAGGTTCGGATATGCATCCCTCTTCTTGAAACCCATGTGCTACAAGTAGGAATCAATCCTCAAGTACCATGCTCTCAATGCCTGCTTCAAACCATATAATGCTTTCTTAAGCCTGCATACATGAGACTCTCTCCCATGCACTTCAAAGTCCTATCTCTACTCAATCTAAACCTCTCCCTATGACTCCATTGAGAAAGGCAACCTTCACATCCATTTGGTGAATCTTCCACCCCATCTCTGTTGCAATGGAGATCACTACTTTAATTGAGGTGTATCAAGCCACTGGTGCAAAAATCTCCTCATAATCAACTCCCTCTACCTATGACAACCCCTATGCCACAAATCGAGCTTTGAACTTCTCCACGTTGCCATCCACTGCATGTTTGATATTGTAAAGACACTTGGAAGTCACCACTAACTTCCCCTCAAGTCTCGGTACTATCTCCCAAACATCATTCTTCATGATGGAAGCATATTCTTCCACTATGGCATGCCTCCAGATTTGTTGACTCACAACCTCCTCATAGCTAGATGGATTAGTCTCCACAACACTAGCCACATGACCACCAAATCACTCTGGTGATTTGCTCTCCTAACTAACCCACTTGGGTCTTCCCACTAACTCATGTGCTTCCTTCAAGGTCTCATAAAGCCATCTTAGCTTCCTCTTCCTTGAGGTAGCCTCCTAAAATGGTGTGGGAACATCCTCCCCTAAATCCTGAAATCCAGATGGGGATACCCCTGTGGCCTACAGTGAACCTATACTCTAGGAATTTGTGCCCTGGAAAACTCTGTGTCAAATACAGTGGCAAACTCATCCACTTGGGTTGATGTTGCAACACCCTTCTTCTTCCCCTTCTTATTGGGACACTAAAAAGCATTGTGACCCATCTTCTAACAAAAAGTACGGGTGAGAAGAAACCCAAGGAGTCCCCTAGTGGGACCAAGCAACATGTACAATTAGCTTCTCTTGATTAAGGGTGGAGATCTAATCTCACATTGACCCCCTCTCATGTCTCCCCCTTCATTAATGACCCCCTCTAGTAACTTTAATAACTTGTTGTACCATGTACCTTTTCGCCTCAAAGTCATTTTAATATTATAAAAGTACAATTTACTTTTTCAACTCATACAGTGACTAAAAAGTCGTATTAATTTAATAATCACATAAAGTCACACTAAAAATGTGGGTTCACTTGTTTTCCTAGGCTTAGGCAAAAATCACTAGGAAACACCTCCTTAGTACCTTTTTCAACTTTCTATCCTTATTGTTAAATGCCTCGGTGAGCAATTTTGAAAGCAAAGAGAGAGAGAGCCATATCAAGGGTTAAGATTCTTATCTCCTCTTTTCTTTGTAGATGATGCTCTTTTGTTTAGCAATGGAACTCTAAGAGAAGAATACAAACTTTAAGAAATCCTATATTTATACAATATTGCTTCAGGCATGAAAATCAATGCTCCAAAAGTTGCATCTCTTAAAATGGTTTGTAAATAGAACAAGACAGACAATTGCTACAGATTTTTCCTTTTTAAGCATAATGTCTTTCAAGCTAGTTTTAAACACCTGCGTTTGTAATTGAATGTTATGGAGTCATAGATTTGGCTTGGTTATTAGAAAAGATAGAGGCTAGAATATCGTTAGTTTAATAGAAAGGTTGTTGATTAAGGGAACACTAATCTAGTAAAGGAAACTCTCAAAACAATTCTAGTATTCAAGCATTCTCTGGCATACATTCCAGAGGGAGCATTGGAAAAAATTAGGAAGAAATGCTTCAAACTCCTATTGACAAGCAAAAAAGACAAGAGAGTATCCCATTAGTGAAGTGAAAGAACATAGCTAAAGTGAAAAGAGAAAAGAGCTTAGGTTCTAAAGAATATCTATCTCTTTGGGAAATCCCTAGCTAAGAGTAATAAAACATGAGGGGTTATGGAAGAAAATAATAACGCAGAAATACATTAGACATGGTTCTTTAATGATTAGATTTAGATTTTGAGTAAAGCTAAAAATAATGTCTCGCCCCACTGGAAGGCACTTGTTTTACACTTTCCTGTGATTGGTAGTTAGTTGGCATGGAAGATAGGAAATGATGAACAGGTCAAGATTGGTGGAGATCCCTGGATAGGGTGTAAGAGTTTGTTTAGTTCCCCAAACGTGCGAATAGAGATTATTTAAGGGCAAGGTTTCTATACTCTCAACCAAGTAGGAGAATTGGAGACAACAAGCATATGGCAACAATGTTGGGTGAGTAAACGATGTTAAATGGAGTTAGAGGAGGAAGGGTTCAGCCAAATATAGTTAGTGCACCAAATTTGGCAAGGAGACCCACAAGTGGGACCAAGATGCAGTTATACTTTTTTATTATTTCTTGACTATAGTAAAAAATTAGAGCGATCTCAACCATCCAAGGAGATTTAATCTCAACCCTTCGTGGCAGTGGTGGGCCCAAGCCGATCTCTAAGACTTGGTGGCAAAAGGCAACAAGAAGAGAACATTTTTGGCAAGGGTTTCAGCGAACTAGGGCTTCAAATCAACGTAGATAGAAGGAGAAAGAGAGGTGGTCTCAGCTACAAATAATTTCTAGCCAACGCTGACTTAAGCCAAGGGCCGCATTCAATGCACATAAGGATCGTACAGGGTATAGATTGATTATGCCAAGAGGCTGAGAGGGTGTATCAGTGTGTTGAGGAATATCATAGACAAGGGAAGGTTTCCTTTGATTGCAAAAATTTTTGTTGAATCAGCCTATAGAAGCCACCAAGTTGGAAAGTTTTCCCCAGTTGGGGTTTCCTAGGTAAAAGTTATTGTGTTCAGTTTTATGTTGTGTTTGTTTTCACTTGTTCCTTATTTCTATTACATGCTAACTAGGAAACTCAGTATATTTGTGGGTTAAGGTTAAAGTATAGTTTCAACTCTTTGCTTAGTATAATTCACAAATTAGATACTTGAAATTTTAAGAAAACTAACATGGTATCAGAGCCACGTCTTGTAGTGAAGACCAGCGCTTGTGTTTCAACCTTAAAAACAAGTTTAAGGCGCAATATAGCTGAAGGGTTACAATAGGGTTCTAGCAATGCAACCTAGGGTTTTGACCCACAAAACATAGTTTTTACTAGTCAGACCAATGCGCTATGGTTTCTAAAGAATACGACCAACATAATGTCTTACTAGGGTTTGAGACCAAAGCACAGTTTGCAATTTCTGCTCTTGGAAGGAAAGGATTACTATGGTGCTAGAGGAGCTAGAGGAGTTGGGTGTGAAGGAGTTTGTGGAGAACCCACTAGCCACACCAACTGACCCCCAACAGTTGGCATGGCCGAACAAGAATGATGTTAGAGTGAGAAAGATCATTCTTGAGGGAGTCAAAGACCATATTGTGCCATATCTTTTAGACAAGAAGACTACCAAAGAAATGTGTACATCCATTTTGAACCTCTACCAAGGCTCAAGTGAGGCCATAATACTCGTGCTAAAGGACAAACTCAGAAATATCCAAATGGGCAAGTCTGAGCCCATAATTTCTTATCTCACACTAGGTTCAGCCAAGTGAAGAACAAGTTAGTTGTTATTGGGGAGACAATACTTAAAATAGATGTGATGAGCCTTGACTCAACGAGTGGCAAATAAAAGCTTCCAAACTGTGAGTGGTTGTGGAAAATTTAATCTCAACCATCCAAGGAGATTTAATCTCATCCCTTCATGGCAGTGGTGGGCCCACGTTGATCTCTAAGAGAGAAAAAGGGCATTGACTTGGTTCATTCATGCACTAGAGAATTGGTGGCAAAAGGTAGCAAGAAGACAACACTTGTGGCTAGGGTTTCAGTGAACAAGGGCTTTAGATCAAGGCAAATGCAGGGAGAAACAAAGGTTATTTCAGCTTTAGATCATTTCCATCCAGCACAAACTTCAGCCAGGGGTCGCATTCAATGCGCGAAAGGATCATACAGGCCTGTACGAGTTCATACAGTGTGCAAATTAACTAGGTTGAAACGATGAGAGAGGGTGTATCGGCGTATTGAGGAATTTGCAAAAGACAAGGGAAGGTTTCCCTTCATTGTAAACTTTTTCTAAACAATATATTTACTGAAGCAACCTAATAAAAGCCACCACATTTGCAGGTTTTCCCTAGTTGGGGTTTCATGGGTAAAATTTATTGTTTTCAATTTTATGGTGTGTTTATCTTCACTTGCTCCTTATTTCTGTTGCATGCTAGTTAGGAAACATAGTATATTTGTGGGTTAAAGTTAAAATTCAGTTTCCGCGCTTTGCATAGTATAATTTGCAAATTAGATAGATGAGTTTTTAAGAAAACTAACAAACAAAGGTCGGGTTTGGAAGATGAAATGCAACATTATGATAATCCCATGTGGATAGTCTTTATTATAGCCTTATTTGTTTAAAGAAGGATGAAGACACCATAGCTTGGTCAAAAAAACAAACAATGGTTAAGTATATAACACAGTTGGGATCTCAAGTAATATATCAACTGAGGTAAAAGAACAAGACCGGTGGTGGAAGATGTTATGGAAAATCAAAGCACCAAAAAAAGACAACTCTTTATGTTGTTGACCATCAAGAATAAAGCACTGGCAAGGCAGGTTATGCAAAAGCAAAATCGACAAAGATTGAGGATCTATACGCAAAGAGGATGACAAAAACTATCTCCCATTTACTTATATAATGTCCCTACACAAGATAAATTTGGATAGAGGATTGTTAGAATTTTTGAACCTAGCACCTGGTATTCGATTCCCAATAATTAATAAGTGGAATGAATAAATGGCCAAATTCCTAACTCATAGATATAGCAAAAGCAAAAAAAAATACTCAATCTGAATCTCACACAAACAAATTGTTGACCAACCAACAATTTTTCAACAATAAATTAATCATATAACTTACTTAAGCTCATGTACCAAGGATAATGGCCTAGCTGAGAAAATACAATACTAATCACCAACCTCACTGCACTCTCTTGAACCACCACACTCTCATCGAGAAACCCCTCACAATATTGTGCTATTGTTGTGTCTAAGCACCTCACATTGGGATCAATTTATAATTTTCCTAAGCTATCTTTAGCTTTCTCTACTTTAACTCAAGTACAAGTCATAAATTTAGCTTCCCTTGCATGCCCATATCATGCATGTCACACAAAACACATCAACCTATGTGCAACTCACTTGCACATTCTGTGTGTTGCATGCAAGCTCCTAACGAGGCAAATCAAGGTCCTTCTAGTCAAGACACGAGACTATAAGTACCTTCCGAGCTACAAAGCTCAACACTCCCTCTTAGCGATGGAGGTACTTCTAGAAGAACCTCCTCCACCAGGATCTGTCTCCAAGCTCATATCAGTATCTATAGTTGCTCCCTCTAACACTTAAGCCTGTCTTACAACCTGATCTAAGACCTGGGTTGAAAACCTGTCACACCCAACATGTTCCTCGAATCCTGCTCCTGTGCATCCATCAATATCATATCATACTAGTTGAGGCTCCTGGCAATACCTGAAGAATCACTCTTCCTTGCCACCTGCTCCCACTCAGTCACTGACATTGATCTTATATCCAAGATCCCCTCGGATATACGCACGCGTTGCTCCTGACAGTACATGAAGAATCACTTCCTTGCTACATGCTCACTCTCAGTAATTGACATTGATCTTGTATCCAAGATCCCCTCGAATATACCCACAAGTTGTCCCAACAACCTGTATGACTACCCTTCTCTGATGCCAAACACTACAGTTGCATCTAAGGTCACTCCCTCTGAATATAGAAGCACATGTCCATCTCTAAAAAAAACTCTATATCCAACATCCTCCAAGGCTAATACTGAGAGCACATGTACCATCAACCCTAGAACAAACAACATCCCTGTCACCTCAGCAATCCTCCTCACTCTAGCTGGAATCTGACACATCCAACCCCCTTCATTGCATGCGTGGTGTTAGCTCCACAACTCACATGGCAGTCTAAGTCTTACTCTGAAGCAATGCGGGACACTGACTCATCCTCGTCATGTGACTGGAGGCTCTACTGTCCACTAGCCATAACCCACTATCCTCATATATAACAGTATTATTGTCAGAAACACAAGAAGCTAAAGAAAATTCATTCTCGAATTTCTCCATAAAGTCATCAATCTCAGTTGAAGCTGATGCAACCAACTAATCCTCCTCCTTGCGTGGACACTAGCTCGCATAGTGACCAGTCAAATGACACACAAAGCACTTCACTTTGTTCATGTTCTTCATAGAAGGAGATCCCCCACTTCCTTTTACTTTACCTTTTCCCTTTATAGCAAGAGCAAAATTCTCCTCATCATCCTTACCATCATGTTGACCCACAGTTTTGGAGTGTTTCCTTGCCTCTTCATGTATGAAGTCATCCCACAATCTATCCCAACTGGGCAGATTTTCCCGTACGATGATCCCATCAACAAAGGCATCCAACTTCGAAGGAAAGCCACTCAAGCCTGATCTGACCAACTCTTCACTATCAATAGTTTCTCCCACTGTAGCCAAATAATCTCTAATCTGAGTGATCTTGGTTAGGTATGATGCAACAGTGTCAGTTTCAAACATCTTAGCATTTCTCAATTTCTCCTTCAACGCCATCTTCCTATTTTGGTTTGTACTCTAGTACAACTTGGTTAAGGATGCCCACATCTCATAGGCATACTTCTTCCTTGTCAAATAAGGTATAACATGGTCTCAAATGGAGTATAGGATTATTCTCTTGGCCTTCACGTTTATTTTATTAAACTTAGCCAACTGAATAGGATCTGCAAGAATTTGCATTGCTTTCTCCACGATGTACCATAACTCTTGCTACTCAAATATAAGAACAATCCACTCCTTCCACAGGCTAAAATTTCCTACCCCGTCCAACCTATCCTCGTAACATAGCCCAATAACAATCCCTAACAAAAATTGACCAACAATTCACTTTTCACCTTCTGCCTGCTACATGAGTCTGTTGCCCAACACTAATGCCCACTACTCGAGACTTCTTCCCTGTTGCCCGAGACTTCCTGCCCATTGCCCGAGACTTCTTGCACACTTCCCGAGGCTTCTCAGAGCCTTCTTGCACCCTACCCAGAAATCGTCAATGTTGCCCAAACACTTCAATAGTCTAGCAACATTTTTTTTTAATTTTCCTAGCTTATTGGAAAATACTTGGCAATTACTCCCACTTGCAACTACTACCTACACAAATTTGTTGTCGTTGGCTTTGTTAGCATCTATTTACAGCTTACTCGCGGTTCTTCAGCTTGCACTGGCGGCTCACAAAATCTTTTCGTCAGCTTTTCATATCCGCACCCTATCCAAGCCCCCCACAACAACTATTCCCCCAAGTTTCTTGGTCTGACTGTTCTTGTCGGCCTCACCCCAAACTTTCTGTGTGGCTTAGTTCTCAGTGGCTAGTCTAATCCTTGCTCTATGGTTGTGCTTGTATTCCTTCGAGCCAACCAGTTGGCAGTTGCCCTGTGGCTGAAATCTTATGCGTGCCCGCCGTTAGCCGTCCGTAATTTCCCTAGGCTGAAAAGAGAAACTCAGAGGTAACAACAAACCACTTGGAAGTTGGAATCTAGCCCTTCCAACATCAGAGAGGGCTCCCTCTGTCTGAAATGTTCAATCACTTGGATATTAGGCTAGGTATGTTGCTCAATGGGGTATAAATTTTAAAGGTTTGCTAGCAAGAAAGAAGAGAGATCCATTTGGCAATATGGTCATAAAAGTTGATGATTTCCAATGGGAGGATGAAGAGAAAGAGGGATCTTCAACAACTTTCTTACAACACACAAAGCTCCCAACTCTCTAGATCTCATCCACAACAAAAACACAGCGCCAATGAGAAAGCGCAATGCCATCTGTTGTTCATGGTTTTGAGCAACAGTGAGGTCGCTGAACAAGATGCACATGTAGGTCATGATGTTGACACAATGTTGATCATGCTGCAGACCCCCTTTCAAGCCCCTTTCACCAAAATGATAAAACTTCCACCTTAATATCAAAAACCCTAACCCTAATGCTTGGTTAGGATACAAAATTGCTTTGTATTACTTGTTCTGGCATGCACACTTTGGCTGCTTCAACCAACAAGTACAACTTGCCTCTATCCTTCTCTTTTATCTCCTTCAACTACTGCTTGGTGGCCCTTAACTCCCTCCTCATGGCAAGATTCTACCTGCATACGTTTTTTAACTACCTATGTAATGGGAGGACCTATTCAGCATATATTTGGCATTGTCAATTGCTGGTTGATATATGTCCAAAAATTCACTCATCTTTTTCCTATCCATTTCATCCTGCTGCTTGAGCACAGCCATCTCACTATAGGCCTTCTTCAATTGCATCCTTAACATGTTGAATGTATGTTGACCCTCATTCATGTATGTCTTCTTTTCTTCTTGTATTGTCTTCTCTTCCTAAATTTGCAATTTCCTAAATTGAAGATCTAGTGACTCTAGTTGTTGGAGCTTGTACCTCTTGAATGTCCTCTCCCACTATTTTCTCCTTGCCTTTGGATTTGGTGACAGATGGTGTAACCTTTGTCACTAGTTCTTCATCATTAAGCTTAGTTGTCCTTTATAGAGCTACCTTTTTCAATTCCCTATTATCCTGCTGCAATTGTGCAATAACTGTATTGGCCTTCTTTAGCTGTTCTTCTATTTGTACAATTTCCTTATCTTTGACATCAGGAACATCATCTTCTTGTATAGTTTCCAAGGCTTCAAATGTCTGCTCCAAGGGAAAATTCTTTGCAATAGATCTGGTGAGGGAATTTTTGGGGACAGAGAAAAATGCAATTTCTTACCTTTCTTCTTCTCTGATGAATGAACTACAACTAAGGGCCTTTTCATAGAACTTCCAGATGGTGATTGTATATCTTTAACCACTGATGATGGGGTCTCCTTCTTGGTCAAGGAACTGGTTGGTAAATCAACTACCAAGTTTGAAGAATCTACAAATGACAGCCATGACTGATTTCTCCTATTTAGTTCCTCCAACACCAGCGATTTAGTTAAGGAGAAGAGGAAAAGGCTAGGTTCCACTTGGCTTTGTTTTCCCTACACTTTATCTACCATCTTGTTGAGACTCCTGAATAGATTGAAGCGCAGATTCAAGGGGCTCTTCCCTATAAAATGCATCAAAAGTCTAAAATGGTACTGGTATATCTTCCCAAACCTACCCTTACAGGTAAAATATCTTTGATTTGCTTGGAAAAGCTTCTTATGGTTTTCAAGTAAATACTCCTTAGGGACAATAAATCCATACCCTTTATCTCTATACTCAGGCTTCGGAAAATCTTTATAATTAGCAATGTTAAGAGGCATGCCCTTGAACCACTGCTCTCCCTGAAGGGAAATCCCTGTTACAGTTGATATTGTGACATCTAAAATTGTAAAGGTGAGCTCTCCAATCTTAACCTCCAACCCATTAAAATTCATAGCAAAAAACTTAGTGAGTTGTACATTGTACCCTTGAATTTTTTCACAAAATCTTATACATCCAACTTGCTCAAAGGCAACTCTGATTGTTGGGCCTGAATTAATGAATGTGAAGTATTGGGGTTCAAACCTGACAATGACACCTCCCTTATGTCTCTTTTTGTCTGGGGTTGACATGATTATTTTTACAGCAAAAGTATACACTAGGGCTTCTAAAATGCAATCTCAATGTAGGTATATTTTGTGCTGCAAGTAGGATGGTGATGATGAAAAGGAGCTCCAAAGTAGGGTTGTGTAACAATTGAGAATGGAATACCCTATGAAATAGATCAATCAACACAAAACACCTCTCAAGAACCCCAAAAATAAATTATTGTCTACTTAGTCACAATGGCAGAATTTAAAAAACACAGGTGTAGTGCCAGAAGCATAGCGCATGGAAGAAACAAACTTCTTGATCTTTGGGGAAAGCGAAGTCCAAGTAAGAGGCTTTAATTTACTTGAATGGCATGGTTAACTTCGATATCAAGGTTGCCAATAAGAATTTAGGTGTTTGGTAAGGATAAATAAATAAATAACATTATAAGAGAAACATAAAAAAAAAAAAAAAACATGAAAAAAAAACAAAAAAAAAAAAAAAAAAAAACAAAACAACAACACAACACAAAAACAAAAACAAAAAAAACAAAAACAAACAAAACAAAAAAAAAAAAAAAAAAAAAAAAATAAATAACATTATAAGAGAAACATAAAAAAAAAAAAAAACATGAAAACGCAGCGCATAGGCAAAGCGGTTCAAAATTGCAAAAAAAGTAACGAGTGTGAAATTTAGGAATTTGCAGGGTTTCCTAGGTATTTTTTGAGCACATGCATGCAATTTGAAAGTCATACATGCATGCAATTTAAAAATCATACAAAACCAAGGCTTCAAACAAGACAAGAATTTGCACCTAGATAGATAATTTGACCATTGTTTTGAAAGAAACATAGCACTTATGTGTGAGCGCAGCACCTGTCTGCAAGCGCAACGCTTCCCCTGTCTCCTTTGCACAATGAACTTTAATCACCATATAGAGCAAGCTTCCAATGGAGAAATGAAAGAGCTCTGCAGTAATTTTGAAGACTAACCATGCATTTGAACTCCCAAGGTGGTTGCATGCAAATTTGATGGGGCGATGATTGCAATTTGAACTTGAATGATGAATACGCAGCACTTGTTAGAAGCGCAGCGCTGTCCTCTTGGATGTTGTACTAAAGTGATGTCATGGATGATTGAGATTCGACACTCTAACTGACCCAATGGACCCTACAAATCTATGCCAATGATGATAAGGCATGACAACGCTACCTCACTTATTACCTTTTGATGAAACATGATGCTACACCCACATAAATTGACCTCTCAAGATATCAGTGATTATTTTTATGACCCTTCACACACTTTGATACAACTACATTGAATAATGAAACTTTATTCTATATTAGAACCAATAGCTTGATCTCTAGAAGATCAACGCTCAACCTTTTACACATTTACCAAATAATTTTGAAAGACAAAACTTATTTTCTGACTACTATGACTATAGGATACTAACACTGGCTCTAATGGAGATGGCATCCTCCCTGTGAGGTGCCAAGAACATCGTAGACCATATGCGTGATCATTGGGCTTATTGACTCCTTAATTAGACTCGAGACTAACTCACGACAGCCTCATGACTGACTCGTGACTTATTACATTTTAAAAAATAACACTGGCTCTAATGGAGATGGCATCCTCCCTGTGAGGTGCCAAGAACATCGTAGACCATATGCGTGATCATTGGGCTTATTGACTCCTTAATTAGACTCGAGACTAACTCACGACAGCCTCATGACTGACTCGTGACTTATTACATTTTAAAAAATGGCAGCGGGCCATCAAAATCTTAGGGCCTTCTATTCGGGCTTCAAATTCTAATGCCAGCTGCCCACACTTGCAATACTGAAAATTGGATGAATATATACAAATGAAATGATCAAAATAAGTTGATCTCAAGTGAAATAATGCTCGAGGAACCAGCCATTTACAAGCCCTACAGCAAGAAGTTGTCCAATCAAATCTTCCAGCAAGCATTGCTTCCATGGAATGTTGCAACCTTGAAGGGTCCCTTCCAAAGGTTTTCAAATTTACCATGTTTTCCTTTGTCTTCATTTATAGCAATCCCACTTTAAAACCAAGTCACCAGCCTAAAAGTCTTCATCCTTTATCCTCCGATCATCTTCTTTATCTTGTCATGAATTGTTTGAGTGTTGTTGTACACCTTCTCTCTTGGTTGCTGCAACTGCAACTGAATCATCTAGTTTATCCTCCTTTGCATGTCATTTGGTTCTGCATCCTCTTCCTCCAACAATTTCATGATTGGAATTCCCAAGGAAGGGAAAACAACATCTGTCCCATACACTAGCTGGAAAGGGGGCATACCAATTGATTTTTTAGTATTTACTCGATCAGCGAACAAGGCATAGATCAACTTCTTGTGTCATGTTTTCTTGTTCTCTTGCAACAATTTCTTTATGATATTCACCAGACTCCTATTAGAGGACTCAGCTAAACCATTACCTTGTGGGTAATATGCAGTTGAGTGACTAAGTAAATATGGTATTTGTCACAAAATTCAACCATTCATTTAAACTTAAAGGCAGTAGCATTGTCAGTGATTACTCTACGAGGACAACCAAATCTCGAAAGAATATTACCTTCTAGGAATTGAATGATGAATGTATATGTGGCCTGCCTGGTCGGTATCACTTCTATCCACTTGGTAAAATAATTTGTGGCTGTTAGAATCCATTTGTGTTGACCTGAAGACAATGGATGAATCTCCCCGATGAAATCCAAGCCCCACTGCTGGAAAGGTGCTTCAACTGCAATGGGTTTGAAAGGTAAGCGTAAAAGCTTCCTCTTTCCTTCAAAAATCTGTCATTCATGACAGTTTGATACCCTTTTATGAACATCAGCAAACAATGTTGGCTAATAAAAACCAACTCTCAAAATCTTGTTTGTTGTGGCTTTACAGAAATGGTGACCTCCACAATCTCCTTTATGGAACTCTTCCATACACTTTTGTGCCTAATCTTCCAACAAACAATTTAGCAACACATTTCTTCGATCCTTCCAATACAAAAATTGATTCAAAATGCAGAATTTTACAACCTTCAATTTCAAAAATTTTGCTTTGGTTTTTGTCATCCCTAGAGGAGCCTGTAAATGTTGTAAAACATAGATTATGTCAACATACCATGGAGGATAGAAAACTTTCAGATACCTATTGATAAGCTTCTGAATTGCTGTCATCAGACAAAGCTGCTATGAAATTTATAAAAAAACACTCAAATTTGAATATGCAATCAACTTAGCCAATCCCTGACCCTTTATCAGCTTAGTAGGCTTAATCTACACATCATACTCAAGAATGGTTGCTATCCATCTACCTCTTCTGCCTTCAGGATCAGGTTGAGTGAGAATGTCCTTTACAACAACAATTAGAACCCACATGTGAATGGAGCAAATAAACTCTAAAATCCTTTAAAGATTTTACCAATCAATATGCTTGCTTCTCCATAATATTATATTCCAGGGAAGAGTCTCTCAAACCTCAGCTAAAGAAGGCTATGGGCTGCTCATTGCCTTGCTGATTTTTCTGCATAAGCACTGTTGCAATTGTATGTTCGGATGTAAAAGAGAACAATGAAATCTTTAGTATAGTCGGGACTTGTTAAAATAGGAGCACTACCCAGAGCATGTTTTACCTCATCAAATGATTTATTTGACTCAATAGTCCATCCGATTTCACTTTCCTTCCTCAGCATGTTAGTCATAATCTAATAGTTTCTGCTAAATTAGGAATGAATCTTCTCAAAAAATTTACTCTACCCAAAACCTCGTTATTATTTCTCAGTATGTCAAATTTTGGGATTGCAGCAACCTTGTTTGGATCAATTTTGATGCTATCCTTCGAGATGATATGCCCCAACAATTTGACCTCCTCCATTGCAAAATGTGACTTCTTTGGTTTCAAGGATATGCCACACCTCCTGCACTTCTCAAAAACCTTTCCTAAATGTTGCAAATGATCAAAAGCAGATTTTGAAAACACAGTTATGTAGCCAAGATAAACCACAATGAACTTGTCCTTCTCGTCATCGAATGCAATATCCATAGCACTTTGAAAAGTGGCCCCTGCGTTCATCCTTCCAAAGTGCATTTTGGCATACATGAAGGTACCCCAAGGAGTGATGAAAGTTGTCTTTTCTTGATCATCAAGATCCACCAAGATCTGATTGTACCCCGAAAAACCATCAAGCATGGACATCCTTCTTGAGCCAACCACCTTCTGCAATATATGGTCCATCTGAGGCAAAGGTTAATTGTCCTTTAAAGACACCTTGTTGAGGTTTCTGAAATCTATACAAAGCCTTATCCCTCCTATTTTCTTCCTCACATGGGCCAAATTGGACAACCATTTTGAAAATCTTAGGGGGACAATAATTTTTGCATCAAATAGTTTTCTGACTTCCTTTTCAATAAGAGGCAACAATAAGGGGTTTGTTCTTCTTAACTTCCGCTTGAAAGGTTTTTGATCTTGATAGATGGGGATTGTGTGTTGAATGATGCTCTTGTCATATACTTTAAGGTCCTCATATCCCCATGCAAAAGCATCCGAGTATTCTTTTATGAGATCAAGGTACTTCTCTATGTCTTCATGAGTTAAGGATCATGAAAGTTTGACAATCTTAGGTTGTTGTTTTGTTCCTATGTTACAGTCTTCTATTTTTGTTTCAGTGGTAACTACCTTTGCATTCTATGCTACATCATTCTCGTCAAATAACTTCTCAAGGGGCACTAGCCCTCTCGGAATTGTATTGTTCTTCAATTGTATAACATCCATATATGTCATTTGATTCTCAAAATCATCTAAATCTAAACCCAGTACATGCTATTCATTCTCACTAAAACAATTTTCTCCATCTATATGTAAATTGGAAAATTCCTCAGTGATTTCTAAAAAAAAACAAGTTGCTTATCATCTTTGAAAACCTGCCAATATTTCACATTATTTGGGACTGTTGGGCTGTGTTTAACTTCTATTTCATATTTCTTATTAGGATAGATGGGAATCTTAAAACACACTGGCTGAGGTGGCTAATGCATTAGCTATCATATTCTGCTCCCTTTAATTTGATTGATCACCAACTCTGAATCTCCATGAACTGCAATCTTTTTTGCTCCCAAATGTTTCAAAGTGTGCAATCCCAAAATCAATGCTTCGTACTCGCCCACATTGTTAGTGCAGTCGAAGGCTAGTTTGTAAGAACATGACCTTGACTTGTCCACCTTTGGGCTCATTATCCACACACCAGCTTCAGCCCCTCTTTGTTGACTGCTCCATCAAAATCCATGTTCCTAAGACCCTCTTCATCTTCATTAGGCTCTGATTTCATTCCCTATAATTCACCTACATTTCCCTCTGCTACGTTGTCCATGTTTTGGCTGTCTTACTCCAAACATAAATCATTATATAATACGAAAGAATCGATATCAGAATGCACAAAATAAATAGGATGGTTGTTAGTCCTTTCCTTGCCACTTACCATGCACTTCATCAAAGTTTCTCTATGCAATCTCCTTGGTTGTCCAAAAACAAGAATTGTAGCATAAGACATGTCCATTTGGGGAGTACCCTTCAACTTCGCAGACGAAGACCTTAACAAAAGCATGCCAAATTTTGGGGGAATATCAGCAACAACAATGTCCATCACTAAGCTCTTTGCTGGGATTTGACTAAAAGAGACTACCAAATCCTTGATCAAAACCAAACATTTCACCTTACTAGAATCAAAAGAGAAAAAATCTTTATAATGCCTTGTGATATCCAATCCAAGCTTATCCATAATCACCTTCGGCATTAAATTATGTGAAGCATTTGAGTCTAACATTGCATTGTGTAGAATCAAATCATGCACATTCAAACTGACATAAAAAGGTGGGACATCTCCATCTTGTGAATCTCCGTCAACTTTTGGACCAAAAAGCAATTCAGGGTGATCATCATTCAAATTGACAGTGTCTGAAACTTCTCCTATCTTCAATGCTTTGACAATTTGATTCCTGTATACACCATTCTTAATTAGTTCATTAAATGCAATAGAAATTTTGATTTTAGATATCTCATTTTCTAAACTGAAAGATGATTGACTTTTCTCTACTCTTTGATGGTTGTTTCTCTCTTTTCAAATATTTCTTTTGGAGGGTCAACTTTCTTCTGACTAGATGTTGGTGCCTCAGCTTGGCCTTACTTCAAAGGATTCACTGGAACTTTCCTGTTTCTCAAATTATAGTGTCTTTGCACCTCCATGATAGAAGCGCAGATTCAAGGGGCTCTTCCCTATAAAATGCATCAAAAGTCTAAAATGGTACTGGTATATCTTCCCAAACCTACCCTCACAGGTAAAATATCTTTGATTTGCTTGCAAAAGCTTCTTGTGGTTTTCAAGTAAATACTCCTTAGGGACAATGAATCCATACCCTTTATCTCTATACTCAAGCTTCGGAAAATATTCATAGTTAGCAACGTTAAGAGGCATGCCCTTGAACCACTGCTCTCCCTGAAGGGAAATCTCTGATACAGTTGATATTGTGACATCTAAAACTGTAAAGGTGAGCTCTCCAATCTTAACCTCCAACCCATTAAAATTCATAGCAAACTCCTTAGTGAGTTGTACATTGTACCCTTGAATTTTTTCAAAACATCTTATATATCGAACTTGCTCAAAGGCAACTCTGATTGTTGGGTCTAAATCGATGAATGTGAGGCCTTGGGGTTCAAACCTGACAATGACACATCCCTCATATCTCTTTATGTCTGGGGTTGACATGTTTTTTTTTACAGCAGAGGTATACTCTAGGGCTTCTAAAATGCAATCTCAGTGTAGGTAAATTTTGTGCAGCAAGTAGGATGGTAATGATAAAAAGGAGCTCCAAAGTAGGGTTGTGTAACAATTAAGAATGGAAAACCCTATGAAACAGATCAATCAACACAAAACACCTCTCAAGAACCCCAAAAAACAACTATTGTTTGCTTAGTCACAATGGTAGAATTTAAAAAACACGGGCACAGCGCCAGAAGCACAGCGCGTGGAAGAAACAAACTTCTTGATCTTTGAGTTAAGCGAAGACCAAGTAAGAGGCTTTAATTTATTTGAATGACATGGTAAACTTCAATATCAAAGTTGCAGACAAGAATTTGGGTGTTTGGCAAGGATAGATATAAACATTTATTTAAAAAATAGAAATAAAAACATGAAAAGCAGCGCACAGGCAAAGCACAATGAAATTGCATAAAACATAGCGAGTGTTAAATTTAGGAATTCGCAGTGTTCCTAGGTATTTTGTGAGCACATGCATGCAATTTGAAAGCCATACAAAACCAAGGCTTCGAACAAGACAAGAATTTGCACCTAGATCAGCAACTTAACCATCATTTTGAAAGAAACGTAGCCTCTGTGTGAGAACGCAACACCTATCTGCAAGCGTAGCGCTTCCCCTGCCCCCTTTGCGCAGTGAACTTTAATCACCATATATCAAGGTTCTAATGGAGAAATGAAAGAGATCTGCAATAATTCTAAAGACTAACCATGCATTTGAACTCCCAAGGTGGTTGCATGCGAATTTGATGGGCGATTATTACAATTTGAACTTGAACGATGAACGCACAACACTTGTCAGAAGCGCAACATTGTCCTCCTGGTTGTTGTACTAAAGTGATGTCATGGTTGATTGAGATTTGACACTCTAAATGACCCAAGGGACCCTAATTTGCGCCAATGATGTTAAGGCATGACAACACTACCTCACTCATGACCTCTTAATGAAACATGACCCTAGACCCACTTAACTTGACCTCTCAAGATATCAATGACTATTTTTATGACCCTTCACACACTTTGATACAAGTTTATTGAATAATGAAACTTTATTCTATAACAGAGCCAATAGCTTGATCTCTAGAAGATCAAAGCTCAACCTTTTACACATATACCAAATAATTTTGAAAGACAAAACTTGTTTTCTGACTGCTATGACTATAGGATACTAACACCTGCCGCATCAACTTAACCCACTCCGCCTTAACCCTCTCTACGCACGTCAATTTGTTGTCTCGACGCAACCCCCTTTTTTGTCTGCACCGGTCAATATTTTGGGTGTCGTGATTACAGCTATGTCGGCTGGTAGACTGGCTAGCGATGGTTGTCCCCCGCAGTTGTTGTTGATAACTAGTGGCTCGGCTGACAGCCGGCTAGCTCGGCTGGTTGGCCACCCACACAACCTTGTTTATATCTTTTTAATTCTCTTTAAAACAAAAAAGAGGCCCCCCTTTGTTTGTCTTTTTTTTGTTTCTTTTACATTTTTTAATAGAGTTCTTTTTATCAACTCGAAAAAAGTTTCGCCCGTAAAAGAAATTTCTCTCAGCCCTTTAAAGAAAATTTCGTCACCTTTAAAAAAAAAATTCAATACGTATGATCCAAGCCAACCTGGCTTCGGCGATCTGATACAAATTCGGACTTGTAATTTCGAGACTGATTTAGAGTCTCGATTCTGATGCCATGTTAGAATTTCCAAACCTAGCACCCAATATTCGGTTCCCAACAATTAATAAGCAGAACGAATACACAGCCAAATTCCTAACTCATAAATATAGTGGAAGCAAAAAACAATGCTCGATTTGAATCACACACACAAACAAATTTTTGCCCAATCAATAGTTCTTAATTAATAAATTAATCATAGAACTTACTTGGGCTCCCATACCAAGGATAATGTCCCAATTGAGAAAATACAATACTGATCACTAGCCTCACTACACTCTATTGGACCCAACGCACACTCACTAAGAATCTTGTGCTACTATTGTGTATAAGCACTTCACATTATGCTCAAGTTGTAACTCTCCTAAAGCTAAAATTGACGACCAAAATAAGCTCATCAAGTAAATTGAAGATAAGTGACATTACTTCAGTTAACTATCCTATCATTAACTCTCTACTTTAACTCAAGCACAAGTCATAAATTTAGCTTACCTTACATGCACATCTCATGCATATCACATGAAACACATCAACATGTGTGCAACTCACTTGAACACTCTGCACATTGCATGCAAGCTCCTAACGAGGCAAATCAAGGTCTGAATCAAGACAAGAGACTAGAAGTACCTTCTAAGATACAAAGTTCAGCAATGATGATCACTAAACAAAAGTAAAAGATGGATGAGTAGGAGACACTATGTAAGAATGCCTAAGAACCTGGCTTAACAAAAAAAGAACTGAAGTAATTCAAGGCTCTATCCTGCAGGATCAATTAGGGCATCCAGCTAACAAGAAATTCTCAAATCTTCAATGATAAACACATACCCATTTTTCATTGGTTCTCACAAATTAAATCTAGTTCTTCACGCTGTAAAATGTTTGTAAAACAAAAGAAAATTAGACAAAAAGTGGAAGTGGTCATTGATAAATGCCAAGCATGGGTTTTTTTTTTTCAATGGAGCCAATCAAGGTTGCCTCAGAATCAGTAGTGCGGTTGGAACTTTGTTTCTTTCAGACAATCAGTGCCAAGTTTAGACAAGGATTAGGAGTAGGGGCAAATACCTATGCTGAGTTTATGGCTTTAATATTTCTTTTTGTTAATTTTAGGTATGTTCTATGCTTAGAGCAATTTATTTCAATTTTCACAGTTAGCTCCATATCTTTTCCATATTAGTAATCACATCAGCATTAAAGTAAACTGCAAATAGAACATAAACATAAATCACAGAAGACAAGCCAAGACAAGAGGACACAAGATGTGGCGCTAGCCAGGGACAAACCCCAATGTGGGGAAACCCTTGATCAATTCTTCTTATAAGTTCTTCAATAGCTCAACAGAGAGAGAGAGAGAGATAGTATGATTACAACAGAAGTCAACACTTTGACTTATCTAGATAAAAGCGTAGATCATCTCTAAGAAGATGATACATGAGATCAGTTGAAGACATGCTGCTTCAACTAATTCTCCAAGGTGACTCCTTCACCTATCGTTGTGCTACATTTCATCATCATGTTGCACCTCAATGCACTGCACCATGCTGCACCCATCATCACTATGCTGCATCTCATCATGCTTCATTCATCATGACCGTACCCATCATTGTACTGCATTATGTGCCATTGTTGCACCATGTTGCCATCCTAACGTATGTGTTGGTTGCACCTTGCTTGCTTATTGTCCCTTGCTTGCTTGTTGTCCTTAGCATGCTTGTTGTTGCATGCTAGTTGTCCCTTGCATGCTAGTTGTAACATTGCATGCTTGGTGTATTTGCTGCTAGGTACCATACAACTGTCCCAATGTTAGTTAGTTGTCCCTTGCATGTTGTTCTCCTTCGAAGACAGATGCTCCAGCTGTTCCCGGCAATTTCAATTGTTCCTCACAGTTCCCGCAGTCCCGGTAGTTCCAACTTTTTTGACAGTTCCGACATTTCCGGCTTTTCCAACTTTTCTGGCAATTCCGACTTTTCCGGCATTTCCAACAGTTCTGGCTTTTCCGCCAGTTCCGTCTTTTCCGGCAGTTCCGACTTTTCCCGGCAGTTCGTGTTGTTCCCGACGATTCCGACTTTTCAGGCAATTCCGACTTTTTAGGTAATTCCGACTTTTCCGACAGTTCCAACTTTTCCTTCTTTTCCGACATTTCTGGCTCCTCCGGCTTTTCCGGCAATTCCGACTTTTCCGGTTTTTCCGAATTTCTGCCCTCTGGATCAGGGCAACATTATTCCTTAGGATCTCTCCTCCTACTAAAACCCAAAGACAAGTAGAGAGAAGAAGAGATCCCAAGTGTGTTGAAATGACTTGAAGGCCACCTCTATTTATACTAAAACAATGAGCACATGTGGGGTTTATTTGGTTGTTGGCCGACCTTGACAAATTGTCTTATAACACAAATGAATTCATAACTCCATGAATACTTATCGAAATCATATGATCTTTAGATCAATCCTACACCTCTCGATTAGAGGGATCCAAGAAAAATATCAGCTGCCATAAATAAGATGACCCGCATGGAGTTTGGCCCTAGTTGCCAATTTTAACAATCCCTCTCACTTAGGGAGAACTCCATCCGTTGATCCATATGTCCAACTGTACCATGTCTGCCATCAGTGCCCTGTACTGCTCTGCTCTGCTGAACCATGAAGAAGAAGAATTGATCGAGAATGTCTCATACCATTCTCTATTAACCTGAAGTCAGTTTCATCTGAAGAGAGTGTGTCACATCACTCTTACTGACCCGAAGTCAGTTTTATTAATCCCAAATCAATATCACAAGAGTGTCTCAAACCACTCGTATTGATCCCCGATCAATGTCACAAGAGAGTGTCTCAAACCACTCATACTGATCCCAAATCAATGGAGGTCATCCTAGCATAAGGAATACGGTAGATACAGCGATGCGTCCATCGATAGTACTACTATGGTCCCTATCCTCATTTCCCTGCTCATTGATCAAATGAGAGGTACTTCCCAAGAGTCCCAGACTGCATGGGTAGGATGCCTCAACAGAAGAACTAATCATCATGTCCACAAGAGAATGAATCATCCTGGCAGTGGATACCACAGAGAACTAATCATCCTGGCCCACAGGAGAACTAATCATCCTATTCCACAGTCGCCAGGGAGAACAAATCATCTTAGCCCAAAGGAGAACTAATCATCATGTTCCATAGTCACCACGGAGAACAAATCATCCTGGCCCATAGGAGAACTAATCATCATGTTCCACAGTTGCCACAGGAAAACTAACCATCTGGGCCCACAGGAGAACTAATCATCATGTTCCACAGTTGCCACGGGAGAACTAATCATCTCGGCCCACAGAAGAATTAATCATCTTGTTCATAGCGCACCACCAGGGGAGGGTGAGTCACCATGTGGTCATATGTTGCTCCAATAAGTACCCCAAGCCCCCCAGAGCTCCCAGAGCTCAATGCATGCAACATGCAGGACCCTTATAAGTAGGTCTCTCAACAACTCCAAGTCGTTCGAGAAAGTTGCAGATTTGACCTTTCCCCGGGGCTTTGAAAAATGTATGCGACCTGTACATCAGTCTCAATGTGATGGAGCCTCCTCGCTCATCGACTTACCATATCGCAGATAAGGCAGTGTCTGATGTCTATCTGCTGGAGCAATCATCGAATACAGGATTCCTCAATAATCGAATCCCCCCTACGGTTGTCGCAGAGATTCACAGTGGTATTCATCATGTGTACAAACAGCTCACTTAAGAGCTTCTGCAACCATGCAACTTCACACGAGATCATACTCATAGCTATGTATTTAGTCTCAGCGGTGCTTGTAGCAACCGACTTCTGCTCCCTGCTCATCCATGATATCGAAGCAAAATCCAAAGAGAACCAACACTTAGAAGTGCTCCAGTGATCCTCCACACTGCCTGCCTAGTCAGCATTCGAATAATCATGCAGTTTCATATTTCCGGCAGTGTATCTCAATCCATGAGAAATTGTGCCCCGAAGATATCTCAGAAGATTCTTGGCACCAACCCAGTGAGGCTCAACCAAATATGAGCTGACCATGCTAACTGCAAAACATATGTCCGGACGGCATCAACGCGAATGAGTTTATGAAACTCAGAGGCATTTCCCAAATCTGGTCCAACATCACTACCATATAACTTCTGAAAGTTAAGATCCTCGAGGTAGTCACAGGTTTGCAGTTTATCATTCCACATCCAGAATCCAACTCCCTCTTACTTCTGCAAATGAGAGGGTTTGCACCTGTCAGAAATAGGTCGTCCTCATAAGGTGCTGGTATGAGAGGTCTATCATCCACAACCTTCAAACAATGGTTTGGATCAACTTCACTCTTAGTGAATCTCAGCTTCATCTGACAGCTATCAATCCTCTCATACTACGCCCGGGGAGTTTTGCTTCAAGCCATAGAGGGCTTTCTTCCACTTGCATACGTGAGGTTCCTAATCATCAATCTCAAACCTCTCGGGTTGTTCCAAACCTGTAAACCTACTACATGAGGGGAATGGTCCCCTTGTAATATTTTCCTTCGGTACATCTCAGACATGTACTTTCATGCTATTTTTGAATTCAGGCATCCCTGTCACCATCTGACTCACAGACATCCGGTGCTGTGTCAATGGACATGGTCCCTATTGGACTTCCTGCAACTTGATACAACCCTAAACTCAAAAACATCTTTGAAAATTCTATTTTCAAACACGTACCTTTCCATTGATGAGTGGCACCTCGTAATCTTTGACTTCCATTGCTCAAATGGACACTAGGTTCTTCTTGCGATCAGGTACATAAAAGAGATTCTATAAATGAATCGAGTTACCCTCATTCAATTGATGGGTAACATTCCCTACACCCTTTCCGGGATAGGTGGCATCGGCTCCAAGTATAATCCCACGATTGTTTCCATCTCTACCAAATTAGAGAGTGCACCCTTCTTTCCAATGAAGTGCCTCGGGTTCCTTGCTTTCTTTGAAGAGTCGGCCATTTCCTTGATGACCTGCATTACCTGTCATTCCTTTAATCATTGAAGATGTCCCTGGAATGATTGTTATCTTCATCAAGAGATGTGTCTCTGCCATTCGGACACTCCTTTGCATAATGGCCGAACTTATTACAACCAAGGCATCCGCCTTTCCTTCCACCCTTAGATTCGGACGTCACGTTGAAGTGATATTTAGGTAGGCCATCAGAAACTTTTATTGCGTCAGTGTTACTCGGAAGCGGGAGCGACATTTTCAGAAGCTCCCGGTTTGGAAGCAAATCCAAGAGCATTTTATATATATATATATAT
>APFE031455608.1:46217-59930 GCA_000404065.3 Pinus taeda
ATTTTTTATATTTTGATGCATATATGTCAACAAAAACATGTAGAATAATGAATTAGATATAAAAAAACATAGATTGAACCATATAACAACAATCATCTAGATTCTAGAAGTTATAATCTTCATCAACCACGTCCACAAGTTAGTAACATAGTAATATACAACATATTGAGTCTCATGATTCATCAATCTTAAAGTTTCAAGCTTTCAAAATTCCATATATAACATTTATCATCATTGATCACCAAAGTTGTACTTGTAAGCTAAGTGTAACAATTACAACAAATAATATCTAACATGAAATGAGATGTTATAAAATGAAATGAAATTAAACAACTTTCAACTTTCATGAAGCATCATATTCATAATTCATTACTAATGAGTTATAATTGCCAACTTCAACCTTAAATTGTCATATATTGTTTAAAAAAAATATCATAATAAATATGAAAGAGTCAATAGTTATAAAAGCTACTAGAAACTAGAAAAGAGAAGTAAATCTATTATCTATTTCTTATGCTTGGGCCTCTTGCCACCACGAGAAATATCTAATTTTTTAGTCTTGTTGGAAAATCAAGATCTTTGTCATTAATATCACCCTCTAAGCATTAATATCCAGAGGTATCTATGTCATTACCTTTGTATCTGTATAGGGATCTTTGTCATAAATATCACCCTCTAAGCATTAACATAAGATAGAATAAGCATAGCATGTCAAGTCAAGATTTTGTTTGAGTGATACGTACATTTTTAGGAGGGTCATGATAGAGGAGTTCGACAACCAATGTCACTAACATCAAGGTACATAGAGGGATTGGTGCTCTTGATTAAATACAAGTTCCATACCCTAATACATGACAAAATTCAATGGAAACATTGCAATCCCCTAATCCTGAAATCTTGAAAAACTGATAAGTCTGCTGGTTTTTGAATGAAATCTAAAATTCTACTTTCTCCATATGAAATCTAATGAGGCCAGAACCACTCTCAAACATCCTTAGTCATTTCATGGTAATGTTAAAAATTTAAGTAAAATGATGAAAATGAATATCATATCAATACTCGGGCCTAGACTTTATCAGTAAGCTGCCCCACTCAAAAATTATTTGTTTCTTTCAAAAAAATTGCATTTCGAACATTACTACAAAAAAAAAAATGCAAAAAAGGCAAAACGCTCCCGAAAACGCTCTCGAAAAGGCAGGGAGCGAAAAAAAATTTAGGGAGTGCGCTCCCGAAATCGCTCCCTTTTCGGGAGCGCGCTCCCGACCCGCTCCCGAGTCACTCCTGCCCGAAGCGCGGATTGGGTGCGGGATCGAGGGGGAGCGCTCCCCCGCAACACTGTGCTGCGCCATTCTGATAATATTCTCTGCTTCGAATTCACCCTTGGTGAATTTGGAGAGGGATGATAAATCCACTAATCCTTTTGTCCTTTCCCAATTGTCTTCGGTGATTGCTCTTTCACTCTTGCTTGGGCATTGTCTGCATCTCAGCTCCGATACCATGTTAATTTTAGGTATGTTCTATGCTTAGAGCAATTTATTTCAATTTTCACAGTTAGCTCCATATCTTTTCCATATTAGTAATCACATCAGCATTAAAGTAAACTGCAGATAGAACATAAACATAAATCGCAGAAGACAAGCCAAGACAAGAGGACACAAGATGTGGCGCTAGCCAGGGACAAACCCCAATGTGGGGAAACCCTTGATTAATTCTTCTTATATGTTCTTCAACAGTTCAGCAGAGAGAAAGAGAGATAGTATGTTTACAACAGAAGTCAACACTTTGACTTATCTAGATAAGAGCATAGATCATCTCTAAGAAGATGATACATGAGATCAGTTGAAGACATGTTGCTTGAACTAATTCTCCAAGGTGACTCCTTCACCTATCGTTGTGCTGCATTGTGTCATCATGCTGCACCTCACCGCGCTGTACCATGTTGCACCCATCATCACTATGCTGCATCTCATCACGCTTCATTAATCATGACTACACCCATCACTATACTGCATTATGTGTCCATCACTGTACTGCATTATGTGCCATCGCTGCACCATGTTGCCATCCTGACCTATGTGGTGGCTACACCTTGCTTGCTTGTTGTCCCTTGCTTGCTTGTTGTCCCTAGCATGCGTGTTGTCCTTAGCTTGCTTGTTGTTGCATGCTTGGTGTATTTGCTGCTAAGTACCATACAATTGTCCCAATGTTAGTTAGTTGTGCCTTGCATGCTGCTCTCCTTCAGAGACAGATGCTCTGGCTGTTTCGGCAGTTCCCGGTAGTTCTGGTTGTTCTCGCTGTTTTGGCAGTTCCCGGCAGTTCCAGCAGTTCCGGCATTTCCGGCTTTTCCGGCATTTCCTACTTTTCCGACTTTTCTGGCAGTTACAACAATTCCGGCTATTCCAACTTTTCCAGCAGTTACGGTTGTTCCCAACAGTTCTGCCAATCCCAGCAGTTCCAACTTTTCCGACAATTCCGGCTTTTCCAACAGTTCTAGCTTTATCGACTTTTCCGGCTTTTTTTGGTAGTTCCAACTTTACCAGCTTTACCAGCAGTTCCGGCTTTCCCGGCAATTTCAGCTTTTCCAGCAGTTCCGGCAATTCCGTCAGTTCCGGCGTTTTCCGTCGTTCTAGCAATTCCGGCGTTTCTGGCAATTCTAGCAATTCCGGCATTTCCAGCGTTTCCGGCGGTTCCGATTTTCTACCCTTTGGATCAGAACAACGTTATTCCTTAGGATCTCTCCTACTAAAACCCAAAGAAAAGTAGAGAGAGGAAGAGATCCCAAGTGTGTTGAAATGACTTGAAGGCCACCTTCTATTTATACTAAAACGTTGAACACATGTGGGGTTTATTTGGTTGCTGGCCGACCTTGACGACTTGTCTTATAACGCAAATAAATTCATAACTCCATGAACACTTATCGGAATCAGATGATCTTTAAATCAATCCTACACCTCTCAATGAGAAGGATCCAAGAAAAACATCAGCTGCCATAAATAAGATGACCGACATGGAGTTTGGCCCTAGTTGCCAATTTTAACACTTTTAAAGTGTGCTATGGACAAAAATGTTAAGCGTTTTTGGATCTTTGGATATTCCGCCTTGGATTTCAATGTTTCTTATAGATTAGATCTATTTCTGAACAAATACCTGTGCTGATTTTGTAGCTTTAAGATTTCTTTTAGAGTGTTTTATGGACAAAAATGTTAAACATCGTATGATCTTTGGAGATTCCAGCTTGGTTTTCAATGTTTCTCACAAATTCGATGTATTTCTTCGCACAATCCCTGAAAAAATACAATTATACATATAGAGGATGTCTTCATTAATAAATCCCAGGCATGGGGTCTTTTTATGGAGCGATCAAGGTGGCCCAGAATTCAGTAGTACAGGTGGAATCTTGTTTCTTTCAGGTAATCAGTGTCAAGTTTAAAGCAGAATTAGGAGAAGGGAGTCGGGACAAATACCTATGCTGAGTTTATGGCCTTGAGATTTCTTTACAGTGTGCTATGGACTAAAATGTTAAGCATCCTCAGACCTTTGGAGATTTCATCTTGGTTATAAATTGGGTAAATGGGGAATTCAGCGATCCAAAATCACTCTCTGACCTACTGGTGAACAGTTAAAAGAGATGGCAAACTTCTTTGAAACCATTTTTTTACACATGTTTAGAGAGCTGAATGAGGAAGCGGGTTCTCTGTGAAGGAAGAACAACAGGTAGTTGAAGGTGCTTTGATCCTGGAAGAAATTAGAGAAGGAACGCCACATATCTCCTATCTCTTGTTCCAGATTCTGAATCATATACTTTTCCAACAGAAGGTGATAATTCCTACAGGGAATTATCAGACACTTATTTTTATATAATTAAGCTGATCCTACTTTTTGAAGTCAAGACTTCTTAGATTCAGGCTGTTGGATTGGTTTTCAAAATATCCAGAACCGATAACTTAAACTTATGAAGAGAAGATTAGAGGCTATTTTCACTGGAGACAAAGAAGAATTTCAGCCTTCCTAGGGCTGGTTTTGATGCCATTAGTATAATTGAGTTCAAAATGCACATAAAAATTGTAATTTCCATTCTGCTACGAATAGAAATGTCATTTTTCTCTTTGGAAAAAGAGAGAACACAACTCAAACATACAACATACCACAATTTAGACAACAAAATTACCATTTTAATAGTGCTGGTTATTGACAACAATGCAAAATTTTATTTAAGGTGGTTTAAATTTTATCTTCAAGGTAGAGTTGACCTGAAATCCTTTTTCAATAAGGGAACTGCATTTACTGAACAATGTTTTGATCAACACATTTTCAAGGTTTACTTGAATTGTATTCATCAACATATAGATTGCATAGGGGTAGTAGTTTCCAAAACATTCATCCAAACTTTGAAATTCTTAACTTGAAAACATTACATATGTGATGCTATTATGATGAAATTACTTTGTTTTTCGATAGAAAGAAATAGAGAAATCATGTTGATGTGTATGCATAGTCAAAACCATAAATGGGATTACAAAAAAAAAAGTTTAATGTGAACGTTGAGGCCCAATGCGAGAAGCCAAGCAATGGAGGGCATGTAAAGAGAAAGTAAAGATAAACTTCTACCTTAGCAAGATGCTCGGAAATAACTACATTGACCTCTTCAAAACTAAAATTGCGTGTCTCGTACTCTCTACCTGCCAGAATAGCATAAGAACAAGTGAGATGAAATAATGAGTCGTTTTGATTTTCATGCATGAAAGAAAAAATCTAATCCATCATAGTTATTACAGACCAATAAGATTGATGACAACATTAGACTTTGCCATCACTGCCTTGATTGAGCTCTCATCCCGTGGATTATATTTCATTGGAACAATCTGAAATTGACAATAATGTCCAAACCCCAGTCACATACAAAAAGTGAAAGTTTAACACATTATAAAATAATATTATCAATGTAAAAAATAAAGGTATGAAAAACCCATGTATATGTTCCTGTAAAGACAAAATGGATTAAGTTAATGAAAAAACAAGCTTTTACAAAATTGCTTCATGTTTCTGATGCATGCTTGAAAGGAAAAGAGAAAAAATGCAAAACAGTTCAACACTCAAATTACAAAAGAATTATACCACTTACTTGTCCTAAATCACCCATAAGTTTCAAATGCCTGGGCGAATCCTCCGAACCTCTAAAGGGAACCAGAACTTGAGAACCCGTCTTAGCTGCACATTGATAAAAACAGTGAGCAACAGTGCCTAAAGCCAAAGTATTTGTATAATGCAAAAAAGAACAAAAAAACACAAACTGTGTACGAACAGAGACATTATTGACACTACAACAAATGATGCGATATACCAAGTTGCTGCACAACATATCGACCGAGGAAGCCCGTGGCTCCAAAGACGGTTGCAATGATACCGCTGACACAATGAATCACAGATGATCATTAGTTAGGGTATCTACTTCAAGATCTCCCCGATCACTGAAATTGTTTTTATTACAAAAGAAATCCAACTGCCATTTCCGTGCCTGGTTTTCACTGTTTGACCATCAACATATATTGAATTGATGTCTTCATATCATAGACGCTCTATGGTTACAACCTAGTGGGGTTAGACGAAAACCTGACAGATGATCTCCCTCCGGTTCCCTTGCGAATAAGGTGCCCAATGCCCTTATCAGTCAACGATGATGCAGACCGCGAATGATCGAACTTGTAATCTTGAAAAAAATATTATCCATTCAATACAAAAGCATAAATTAACCTTGGATTTAGAAGTTCAGAAAATAAAATGAAAACTTCAGAAATGGATCATACAGCTAGCAAATTCACATGATTCATGCAGCCTACGACATCCCTTTTTAAAGCAAAAAAATCTTACCAGATGAAGCTCCCTGGACAGGGAAAGCATACCGCAGTCCCAAAAACGCATTACCGCCCATGAGAGGGCGAAGCTGGGTGGCTCGCCTCGCAGCGGGCTGCATTGCGATGATCTACACTTTCCGTTAAAGAGGATCGATCAATCTTCACCGAAAGCACCTCCTCTGCCCTAACTCTGACCCTGACCTGAACACACACAAATATTTGTCAGCATGCCAATTCTGCCTGGAAC
Source organism: Pinus taeda (assembly GCA_000404065.3). Lineage (NCBI taxonomy): Eukaryota > Viridiplantae > Streptophyta > Pinopsida > Pinales > Pinaceae > Pinus > Pinus taeda. The sequence continues at coordinate 52,317 of APFE031455608.1, forward strand.
GGAAAAAATAAATGCCGAAATCGACGGAATGCACCCAATATAATAAATGCAAATGTCTTTGAACGAATACCAAGCCTATCGACAACGATGAGATGAAGGTCGATTGAAGCGTTAGCCATGCCTTGGCGAATGGGCACAAAACCACTGTAAAAATGTCGGAACCCGCCATCAAAATAGTCAATTAAGAGCACGCATGATACCTAGAAAATATTTGTATTCCAGCAAGATATAGAGGAGTTCGAACCTGTAAATTTCTGATTGCGTGTACGAACTCCAGAAATCAGAGGAATTCTTTCAAGGTTTGGCACCTCCGAACCCTAAAACGTGACAAAAAGGAAAGGATTCCGTCGCTCAGTATTTTAGGGGAGAATCGAGAATGGGTGCTGATAATGGTGGAAGGAGCAACATTTACGTTGCCAAAGATTTAAACGAAGGCTCTGCCAGCGTGGAATATACAGATTTTAAAGAAAGTTTTACCGGGGTGGATAATAAAATTTGAACTTTCCAATGCCAGAGGTTAGCGGAATAAGTTGAGTTGTTTAGCCTTACCTTATAGGTTATAATTTGGTTTAATTATTTTTATTTTGGTGGAGTTTATTGAAGTTATTTTGGTTGAAAATTAAGTTATCCTGTACTCAAACATATTAAAAAATAGGAGAGAATTATACAAGGTTTTTCGTTAGTGAAAAAGGAGTTAAAAATTAATATATATAATTTTTAATTAAGTGTAAAGTTAATTTATATGATTAGAGGTCATTTATTCAATGTAAGACATTGGATTTGTTTTATAGGAATGTCATAACATTGTTAATGTCATACAAATGGAGATTTTATATAATGTGAATGTTATAGTGTGTTATATGTGAGATTATATTTTGTTTGTGTAAATGGGGCTAGGCATTATGATAGATATAAGAGAGTTTTATTAATTTGGTATATTTTGAGTGGTTGGGACGAATGATTGTCATTCTCTTTACCAAATTCAATTTTTACTAGTGACATGTTGAGTTTATATTGAGTATATTATTTGTAGTGACTTTGAGCCTTGTCGTTAAACGATCTTGAGCCCTAAAAAAAACATATTATAGTATACATTAATTGAAGAGAAAAAAAAAATGGATCTTACGTGATGTTCTAGGGTTCTTTCATGTTGCAATTTTCGAACAAACGTCGCTAATGGATATGAGTTCGAGACTCACAATGGAGGCGGACGAAGCATTAGAGGTGATGAGCCCTCTTTTCTACATGGCATGGAATGTTGGTTGTTCCAGCCTCGTTTTTCTGGGAAATAGTTGAATCCTCGTTGTAGAATGTCCATGGTTTTTGTGGGCAAGAGAAGACTTAGTCTCATGGAAACCTCCTATGACAAGGATTGAAGCGAGTTAGAAGCCACAACTCAAAGTCTAAAAAATGGGTTCGTAGTTTGTGTTCCTTATTGGGGGCTGACATGCTCGAGATGCTTGTGAAGGGCACGCCAATCTGAGTTGAAAGTTGACTTTGTTCTCTTCCCGCTCAGGACTCCTCCATGCACATGGCCTAGATGGATTAGGGGTTTGTGGTTTTGACACCGCATATGCTCTTTTTGTGTTTCGTAGTAACTATGAGCAAACTCCCTACAAAGATGTCAAGGTGGTGTTGGAGAAGACTCATAAACATTAATAACAATGAATCCTTGGGAGGAAAAACAGTTCCCTGACAACAATTAGTTACATTGTTATTGATATTGATACTGATAAGAGCATAGGCAGTATTGTGGTGTTAATACCGCCTGTGCTCTTTTTGTGTTGATACCGCTTGTGCTCTTTAATTACATTGTTATTGATGTTTATGAGTCTTCCCCAACACCACCTTGGCATCTGTGTAGGGAGTTTGCTCATAGTTACTACTAGTTACAAGTTTCCCCATAGATACACAAGGAAAGGGAGTGCTTCACTCATGGACACGGACACTACGCCAAATTGGCCACTAATGGCAAGGGTTTTTCATTTAAGAATTATCATATGGATAACAATAGTAATAATAGATGTGGAGAATGCTAAGTATTGGTGCTGACTTATGGAGAGTTGAGTGTACACAATTGTATGGTGTATGAGCTAAGCCTTAAGAATATCTTATTAATAAGTTCGAAGATTTGTGTTATGGAGAGCCAAGGGAGTGTAAATTATACAGTAGCACTTTAGAATGTCTTGTTTTGAAAAATATTTTTAAGTCACACTAAAGATCTGATGTCAAACTCTGGAGAGTTGAGCGTGCACTATATTGTATGAAATATGAGATAAGCCTTGTTGATGGAAACTCAATATAGTAGAGGCTAGATATTCTAGGAGTGAAAAATGATTTGATACCAAATATTTGTGTTTTTAGCACTCTACTTGAAGAATATGCTTACATGTTTTCTAAAGAATAATATATATCGTAAATGAAACCTATAGACTACCACTACACACCCCCATAGTCATGTGCTCTCTCGCTAAATATTGATTATGGAAAACTCGTCAAAATGGTCATAACTAGTAGGCATTTTTTTCTTAGCCTACTCCAACGCAAGGTGATAATTAATATCATTTTTTACTCAAAGGAACAAGTAAGCAAAAGCTTACACTCAATGCGATAATTCCCAAATAACCTTCTTTGCTTTATTATTTATATTTATAGATAAGGTGTGATGGTCCTAATCAAAGATGATCATGCCCACCTCTTGTAACTAGTATATACTCCTAATAGTGAACTACTCGACCATCAATAACTATCACAAAATTTGTTGCAAGTGCACATCCATTAATAGATTATTGAATATGTTCCAAGGAGATATTATTTCTATTTGCAATAAAAATGTTTTACTTGAATAAGTGTTCATGTAAAAAATCAATGTTCTAATGTTAAACTTTTTTGTGTTTAAAAATACAATATTTTCATTTGCAAGAACTATCAATTATGTTGAATACCATTGATTCATACAAGGATTTGACTTAATATTGATTTCTATGGTTGTGTTACAATGAAGAAAAATATGAAAATATGATGAGTGGCATGTAGCCCCTACATAAAAAACTTTAGGAATGAGGCCCAATATCCATCAATCAATGGGTCAAGTCCATAGTACAAAGATCTACATCACATGAAATATAACTAAACTATAATAACTTGGAACATGCAATGACAATTTAGGGTGTGACTTTTGACGATTAATAGGCATGTTTATTCAACGTGATTCCTTTAATTAATTCCCTAGATGATGCAAGTAGTCACAACAATGAACCACTTCATTAAACTAACCATCAACATGCCATATACTTGTTTTATATATTGCCAATCTCGAGAACTAATATACACTTAATACAGAAATTGCTTAAGAAGTTTTACCAATGAGCTTTTGCTATCCATTTTTCACTCGTCTAATAACTCATATTGCACACCCTCTTTCAATTCTTACTTGCCTTTCCACTAAAGGAATCATGTAAGCAATCAAACAAATAGAGCTCATGCAAAAGGATGGCTAGGGATTAACATCGTAGTATTAGAGATAGATACATTGATCCGGGTTGTACGAGGAATTGAATGAAAGGCAAGAAAAGAAATGAAATACACACACACAAAAATATAACAAAAAACACAATAATATTGTGAAAACCCAACTTCTATTAAATAATTGGTAGTTATCTACACACCGATAGAGACAGGCGATAGCTAAACGCATTCACATAAGCTATCACAAGAGGCCAGAAGAATGGCCTTTTAACATAAAGAAAAAATCCTAGAGGTCCAAAACCTTAACCCTAAAAGATGAAGTGCCAAAACATTTGTGGGCCTTGTGGTTGTTAGTTGGTACATCAACTTCCCAGGGGTACAACTTTTGCATATAATATTTGCTTGGGGCGCACATTAGCTTGTTAGAAAGAAGTATCACAAGACTACAACTATCGACCAAGGAAAAAAAAAAAAATTGACCCCACAAATTACCAAAAAACATCGTTTAGGGCCTCAAAATGGCTCCAAAAGTTTGAAACCCAAAAAACCATAGAAAAATTGGCAAGAAGATATAGAATCCTTGAGTCAGTGGAAGAGTTGGACAACCATAGATATCCACTTGGATCAGTCCTCCCCTTTATGAAGTAATGGTCCCCATTATGTCAAGTTCCTTCATCAAATGGAAAAACTTTTGTTGAATTTGGATCCTCGTGGGACACTTGCCTTGGTGAGGGAGTTGCCCTGCTTTGACAACCCACTAGAGTTGTATGTGTTGCTAGCAGGTATCCTTTGTCTTAATTCCCATGATCCCATTCATTGTAGCCTATTCAATGTAGTCAGGATTGAGTTTTGTGGAGGCCAATTGCTTAGTTGCCTCCAAGGTGTTCAAAAGAGGTGGAAAATATGGTTGAAGCAACTCCACATTAAATATTGGGCGTAAGCAAGGAAAGGGGGGAATACTCAACTCAAAAGCATTTTCACCCATATCCTTTGTGATTTTGCAAGGCCCGTGTCGGAGTTGTGAGCTTCATGTGGTGACCTTTCAGGCGTTCCTTTTGTAAATGTAACCACACCTTATCACCAGCCTAAGACTTGTGTGGAACCCTGTGCTAGTCAAGTTGATGCTTATACTTGCCATTGACTTTCTGCGGGATATCATGAACTTGTTGTTGGAGGTGTTGAATTTATTAAACAAATTTGGATGCTCTGTTTTCCTCGACCTATGCATGGGAGGATGTTGGTGGTGAAGATGCAATGGACATAGCTACATAAATCGGGCCTGATGGTTGGAACCCCAAGCACACCTAAAAAGGATTATGGCTAATAAATTTGTGGAGGGATCTATTCTCGCTATGTTGAACATCCTTTCTTTCCATCTATGCAAAATATGCATAATCACGTGGTTGACCACTTCTTTTATCCATCTATTTGAGGACGAAAAGTGATTGATTTGGTCAACCTAGTACCCATCAGAGACCATAAACTAGATGAGATGCTACTGAGGAACCTGTTGTCCCTTTCTGAAATAATGATTTGAGGTAGCTGTTGAGCCCCGAACTTGCATCTTTCCTACACAGTTTTCTAGCTTCTTTCCATTTACCTAGACCTCGTAAGCTATCAATATCATTGCATATTAGTCAAAAAAGAGCATTTAAAGTGGTTTCTTGACTATGTCTTTGTGTTGTTGTTTGAACTAGATTTTTGCTTATGAGCTGCAGAATCTTGTCGCTTTCCGCAGTTGGTTCAACTTTCCGTAGCCGTTTTTGTTAAACTACAGGTTGCAGGTGTCACGAGGTAAAGCAAGCCACATGGGCAAGTTGGAAATGACCTGGACATGGGTCAGGTCCCAATGGCCCAGCTGGATTCATCAAAGAAGACCGTGGTCAACGGTGGTCAAGCGGTGGTCAATCAGGAGAGTCCTACGACAACAAGACTCCATTTTCAAACACGTGAAGATTTTTGTGACTGTTTCTAGATCTTTGGAGGCACGTTGACACCTGTAGGATGACCACGATGTGGATCCCACAGCCGCTTTCAATAAGATTGCGTAATCTTGGCGACCATGATGCTAAATCCATGGACGTTGTTCTTCACGTGTCCTCTGTTCACGTAGTTTTCCAAGAAATACAGTTATGTAACCTTTGTTATAAATAACGCGTTCTGATACGCATAGTAGTTAGTCTTTTTGAATGTAAGTTTGTTGTTAAGAACTCACTGTGTCGTGACACCAGTTTATTGTTGTAACTGTGTTTTGAGATATATATAAGAAGACTATTCTACATGTTTGTGTGAACATGATTTTGAATTGATAACCTATTGGCTGAAGTTGTGCAGAGGGCCCCTGCACATTGAGGTTTCGTTTCCATTGTTGTTGTATGGTCTTTATGCATTGTTTCTTTATTCTCATTGCATATGTTTTATAATTATTCATTTGTGTATATATTTCTAACATTTCACTGTTGTTCATGATTTTACAAGCTTTGTATAACGTTGATCAGTGTGTGCATGTTTTAGGATAGAGTAGGCAGCCTGGGCATTTGCATATAATTTTCATAATAACTAGTGATATGGAATTGATCCTCTGTTGATTTTGCTTTTCTTAGTTTCTTTTAATTACAATTCTGTTTTGTTGAGTTCAGTTTTGTTCATTTGCTTTGTTAAGTTAGTTAGAAATCAACTTGCTCATTTCATTGACAGTTACCTTCGAAATCCATAGCGAGACTAACTCGCGAGGGATTGAAATATGAATGTTGTGATTTTATTTTAGTTTATTTTTCTGCAATTAGATAATTGGATTGCTCATTTCATTAACAGTTACCTCCGAAATCCATAGTGAGACTAATTGGCGAGGGATTGAAATATAAATGTTGTGATTTGATTTTAGTTTACTTTTCTGCAATTAGATAATTGGATTGCTCATTACATTGATAGTTACCTCCGAAAGCCATAGCGAGACTAACTGGCGAGGGATTGAAATATGGATGATGTAATTTGATTTTAGTTGTACTTTCTTTGCAATCTTTGATTTCCTTGAGTGCAGTAGCTTAAATCAATTTTCTGTATTTAGACAACAGCAGAGATGATAGTTTCATAATCAGTAGTTCATTAATTACTTGTTTTAATTTGCAGCATCTTTCCATTCTTTATTCAAGTGTTATTTTTCACTAGTATGTTCTAAGATATTCTGAAGTGTTAAGTGTCGGGAACCCTTATAAAGGACATAATTGCCTTAAAACTTATAGCCATACTTGCCTTCTAGAAACTTAGGAATAGGAATTCCACAAACAAAGATAAAAAAACCACAAACAACATAAGAATAAAAAACGACAAAAGTAAGAAATAGGTTATCTTGCGCATATAGTGCGCCACACTTCGTCAGCTTACGAAACCCGGTTTGACAATTAATGTAGCAATTTAGGACACACTAAATTGACCAAACATTTTGGCGCCATTGCCGGGGAAGTGTAACTAGGTAGCCAACTTCTTCAAAAAAAAAACCAATAAAAAGAAGGGAAAAATTGATAACTTCTTGAAGTATGCTCTCCTCTTGCACCTAGTGTGATATGGAGGATTATAAAAGAGAGTTATTAGTTCAATAATTTCTTTAGTATGCTCTCTTCTTGCACCTAGTGTGATCTGGAAGATCAGAAATAGAATTATTAGCCCAACTTGAGGAGAAAAATAAAAATGACATGCATAGAGCAAGCGATTCTAGGGGAAGGTTTATAGCTAGAGCCAAGAGTTCGATTTTCACAACTCCAGCTTCTTCAAGGCATAGACAAGATTCACCACCGTCTACTCCTAGCCTTAAGATTCCTGGGATTCAAGGAGCAACAGTTGAATTAGAGGATTCTCCTACACTATCTACCAAATCTCATCTAGGAGAAGACCCTTTCTTCACTTCTACAGGAGAGCATATTGTAATCAAAGAGGTAGAATCACCTGAAGGAGAAAAGGAAGAGACTCTCTCTCATCCACCCTTGATAGAAGAACCAGAAGACTCTGAGGAAACTATCATGACAGAGGAAGTAGTAAATAGATTTGGGGGTAGAGGTAGAGGAGGAGGAAATAATGGAAGCAACAATGGTGGAGGTGGAGGTAATAATGGAAGAAATAGGGAAGGATATAACTCGTTTGGATTCCCTA
>APFE031455608.1:65802-84308 GCA_000404065.3 Pinus taeda
CCCTATATTTTCCAAAAAAAAAAAATCTCTTTCTTTCTCATTTTCATTCCACTCCACTTCATTTTCATTCCACTCCACTTCATTTCATTCCACTCCATTTCATTCATCTCATTTCATTCCACCAATAAAAGTTTTTATGACCATTTTCATTCATTCAATCATCATTCATCCATCTCATTTAGTCATATGATCGTCCAGTCAATTTCTGCAGCTAAATCCAGTTTCCACAGCTGCAAACTGATTCCGCAGCGAGTTGTGTTTTCGCAACTAGCACCCTGTCATTCAACATTGGCAGTTAGATAATAGGCAAAAATAATAAAAATCAAATGCAGGTATGACCGATGACATATTATGAAGAGATGGGGCACCTAAAGGCATCAACAAGGGGCAACTGATCAAAGGTTATGGGCAACAAGTGGCAAAAATTCCAAGGTATGAGTAGAAATTTATTTCAAATGGCATTCAAAACACATTTTTGCATAGTTATTAAATCACAAGCTCCACTATATGCAATGATTGGTGTGATAGCCTCCATAACCATTCCACGACATTCCTCCACAAACCATGCATTTATTTTTCCAACGGCCTCATGATTAATCCTCGGATTTAACTCGTGTTTGGATGCATTTTCACACTCCACCTGTAATTGTGGGACATGGCCAATTTGATTACGGCTCTCCTCCGCCGCATAAATTCCGCAGCCATTTCATGAAATTGTTTATTTCTACTCCATAGCCATCCATTTTAAAAAATTATGCCGTCACTCCCCTACTATTTTATTGAGGCCACACCTACATTACCACCTCGTTCCCAAAAGTCTCTGCTCCATTCTGTGAATTCACTTCTGCTGCTTGTCCTCTGTTTTCCGCTTACAGTCACTGGTTTTCTCCATAAACCCTGTTCACTCCCACTAATCCAGCCGTCTCACCTCCGCTAAACCCTTCTCACGCAGAAAAATTGTTAGAACAGAAGGAAAGATGGGTCTGTTGTTGAGGGCAGAACCGGAAGGGCCCAAGTTTATGGAGGGGTACCCGCAAGTAAAGAACATACTGAAAAAGGCACGATGGCTTCGATTTATTCAAAAGTTCAGAGGCTACAATAAGGAGATTACAAAAGCTTTTGCGAGGTCTTTTAACGGCCTGGAGGTGGAAATTGGGGACCTCAAGTTTACAGTTACCGAAGCATCCATAGCAGCCGCTACAGAACTTCCTCAAGAGGGAGAACGTTGGTTCAAGAACAAGAGCTTTGACGAGAAGGCTTGGAGGGTTATCCTACACAATCCACGTATGGATGTAACTATATTTAAATGAGGAATTCCTGTCCATTCTTTAGAAGAGAAGTGGGCCAGTTTATTGTTGATTATTCAAAAGTTCATTACGTGTGAAGGCCGTTTTGGAGTAATGTATATGTATCATACCCGACTGTTGATGAACTTTTTACCCTAAATCTGCCTTACTTTTTATTACTAAGCTTGAAAAATATGTGCACAACCGTCCAAAATAATATAGAGGACATAGAACCCCACTTGTATCATCACGAGCTGGTGAAAATTTTAATTGAAGACCAATTGAAGAAAAAGAGGGATACCTGGGAACGGTTTTTGGTGAGAAATTATTTCCAAGATCCACCTGAAATGCCCGAGAGCAGTACAACAAGGAAGAGTAGGAAAAGGGAAACTAGTGTGAGAATTCAAGACCCTCCTATTAACAGAACCAAAGAAATTAATCAACAAGATAAGCTGCCTGAAAAAAGGGAGGAAAGAACCAAGGATAAAAAACAAAGAAAATTGAAAGGGAAAAGAAACATAGAGGATGTCTACCAATCACCAGAACCTTCCTTAGAAAAGGACCACCAAACACTGTCTGAAAGGCTAAATCACCTTCAAGGACAATCAACTGCAGTTAGGAAGAAAGAAAAAGAAAAATAGAGTATTGAGGAAGAGCGCACTAGCCCACAGCATTTAAGAAGAAGCACCAGGCTTAGAGGGAAGTGGAGGAAAGCACAAACAAAAGGACCCCATTTTATTGACTTGGGAGGAGGAACACCAGAACAACCTCTAGCTGGCCGTAGCCCACCTCATTCCCAGCCAAACATTGAAACTAGTCCTCCAGATGTTGACATAAGTCCTTCTTGGCCAGACTTTGAAACCAGTCCTCCTCAACAGGACTTTGGGGTCGGCCCAAGGAAAACTTCACCCAAGATAGACCAGAATTAGCAAGAGATATACGGTTATATAGAATCCTTGGAAAAGAGAGCCACAGGTCCAAGCACTTCATCCATCCAACCTCATCCAGCACAAGACGCTCAAATCCGGTCATTGAAACAGGAATTTTTTGAACTAGAGGTCCTAAATAGACACATTAAACATGAAAATGAAGCATTAAAGTAACAAAGCAGACTGGATAAGATCATTCATGACAATACCATGCTACATCTTGGGCTATGGCAGAAAAAGAACAGGAAATTGAAGAAAAAGTGCAGGAAGATAAGTAGAGCATTGATCAATCTCAAATTCAGATGCTTGATGAGGAAGCCCAGGATGTTAGCAGCACCAAGAAAGAGAAGAAGAGCGCTGGATGTACTGGCAGAAGTCTCAGAGCATATGATTTAAAGGAGGGATAGTCAAAATTTTGGTTGCATGGGGACATGCAACACCTTCACAGTGGGGGTATGTTGAGCCTCGAACTTGCATCTTTCCTACACTTTTTTCTAGCTTCTTTCCATTTACCAGGACCTCTTAAGCTATCAATATCATTGCATATTAGTCATAAAAGAGCATTTAAAGTGGTTTCTTGACTATGTCTTTGTGTTGCTGTTTGAACTAGATTTTTGCTTATGAGCTGCGGAATCTTGTCACTTTCCGCAGTTGGTTCAACTTTTCGCAGCCATTTTTGTTAAACTACAGGTTGCAGGTGTCACGAGGTAAAGCAAGCCACATGGGCAAGTTGGAAATGACCTGGACATGGGTCAGGTCCCATTGGTCCAGCTGCATTCATCAAAGAAGACCGTGGTCAACGGTGGTCAAGTGGTGGTCAACCAGGAGAGTCCTACGGCAACAAGACTCCATTTTCAAACACGTGAAGATTTTTGTGACCGTTTCTAGATCTTTGGAGGCACGTTGACACCTGTAGATTGACCACGATGTGGATCCAACAGCCGTTTTCAATAAGATTGCGTAATCTCGGCGACCATGATGCTAAATCCATGGACGTTGTTCTTCACGTGTCCTCTGTTCACATAGTTTTCCAAGAAATACAGTTATGTAACTTTTGTTATAAATAACGCGTTCTGATACGCATAGTAGTTAGTCTTTTTAAATGTAAGTTTGATGTTAAGAACTCACTGTGCCGTGACACCAATTTATTGATGTAACTGTGTTTTGAGATACATATAAGAAGACTCTGTTCTACATGTTTGCGTGAACGTGATTTTGAATTGATAGCTTGTTGGTCGAGGTTGTGCAGAGGGCCCCTGCACACTGAGGTTTCGTTTCCATTGTTGCTGTATAGTCTTTATGCATCGTTTTTTTATTCTCACTGCATATGTTTTATAGTTATTCATTTGTGTATATATTTCTAACATTTCACTGTTGTTCATGATTTTACAAGCTTTGTATAACGCTGATCAGTGCGTGCATGTTTCAGGATAGAGTAGGCAACCCGGGCATTTGCATTAAATTTTCATAATAACTAGTGATATGGAATTGATCCTCTGCTGATTTTGCTTTTCTTAGTTTCTTTTAATTACAGTTTTGTTTTGTTGAGTTCAGTTTTGTTCATTTGCTTTGTTAAGTTAGTTAGAAATCAACTTGCTCATTTCATTGACAGTTACCTCCAAAAGCCATAGTGAGACTAACTGGCGAGGGATTGAAATATGAATGTTGTGATTTGATTTTAGTTTATTTTTCTGCAATTAGATAATTGGATTGCTCATTTCATTGACAGTTACCTCCGAAAGCCATAGCGAGACTAATTAGCGAGGGATTGAAATATGAATGTTGTGATTTGATTTTAGTTTACTTTTCGGCAATTAGATAATTGGATGTTCATTTCATTGACAGTTACCTCTGAAAGCCATAGCGAGACTAACTGGCGAGGGATTGAAATATGGATGATGTAATTTGATTTTAGTTTTACTTTCTTTGCAATCTTTGATTTCCTTGAGTGCAGTAACTTAAATCAATTTTCTGTATTTAGACAGTAGCAGAGATGATAGTTTCATAATCAGTAGTTCATTAATTACTTGTTTTAATTCGCAGCATCTTTCCATTCTTGATTCAAGTGTTATTTTTCACTAGTATGTTCTAAGATATTCTGAAGTGTTAAGTGTTGGGAACCCTTATAAAGGACATAATTGCCTTAAAACTTATAACCATACTTGCCTTCTAGAAACTTAGGAATAGGAATTCCATAAACAAAGATAAAAAAAACCCAAACAACATAAAAATAAAAAACGACAAAAGTAAGATATAGGTTATCTTGCACATATAGTTCGCCACACTTTGTTAGCTTACGAATCCCGGATTGACAATTAATGTAGCAATTTAGGACAGACTAAATTGACCAAACAGTAGCCCAAAATGAAATCAAACACACTCAAAGAAGTGTTTAGCATTAGCTTTAGTTGTGATACTCTTCTTGCATGGTGCCAAAATGGCCATCATAAAGAATTGGTAGACAACCACAAATACATAATTGTTATCATGTTTGGTGGAGAGAAAACCTGACATGTAATCCATAGATATTTACTCTCGGGGCTTGTGTAAAGTAGATAAAGGAGTATACAACCCTTACTTTTTGATGGCTAGTTTAGCAATGGCATAGACAGTGCACAATCGTATATATTGTTGGACATCTTGTCAAAGCTTTGGTTAGTAGAAATACTTATGAGGTATCATCATAGTCTTCTCCACACCAAAGTTCCTTGTCACACAATTGTAGTGTGTCTCCCAAGTCAACTTGGCACACTTGTTTGAAGGAACATAAAGGTGTTTGAGGTAGCACAAAAGTGCATCTTGGAGGTAGAAGCCTAGAATTTGTTTCCCTATGATCAATGTCTAGTATGTAGTAGTGTAGTCAAAGTCGTTGTCGTATAATTATGGCTATAAGATGGTCCAATTACGCTCTATCATAATTATGTCAATACCAATGAACAAAGAATTCCTTGCCCATGGTTGATGTTCTTTGAGAAAGTCAAAATCACTTTAGTGTTTATCCATGATTCAACAGGAATCTCAAATTCTATACTATTGCTTTTTGGTGGTTTACTTAGTCATGGAGAAGGACCTGGTTGTTTGAGAATGTTATATAGACACTTGGAGTTCTTTATGGAACCTGAGTTAGAAAAAATCTACTTGAAGCTAAAAGAGGGTCTTGATGAATTGATTCAAATGAAACTCCAAAATCCTACTATGAGTATTTACAAGGATGGCTATCAGCTATTACTAGTAGTTCACAAGCTCTTGTATGAAGATCAATGTAATGAAGGTTCTATGTGTTTTTCCTTGAGGACATAAGGTCTCGCGAGGAAGGATTCAAAGTGGGGGATCTACAAAAGCAATTGCTTATTAATGATCCAAAAACATTAGATGGAATCCTCCCTGAATGATACATGGGATATGCTATAAATATAATAAATTTGAATCTTGAGGAGCTATGTCTTTATGAGGAATGGTTCACATTGTAGAGTATTGCTTCATGGTATGATAGAGTGTGATAGTGATGTTAGGTTCAATTTTACAACAAATATATGTTGGAGCATCCTACAAGCGTATTTGTGATCCTGGTATTGATATGCAGGTTCTGGATTGCTTAAATGCAAGCAATCTCGGGAAGGGAGGACTGCAATGTCCCTTTCTGAATGATCACTTCTGAAAAACGACTAAATAGTCTATATAATTCCTACAGGTTATAATCAGTAAAAGGGGATCCGTTAATTTAATTATTTAAATGTCATTTGGGTGAAAAAACTACATGTAAAATTGATATTGACTAATTAAATTAAAAAGGTGTCATTAAGTGACTATGGGAAAAAAAAAACTTTATAAATTCACTTTATATTATTGCGCAGGAAAATGTAAAAAGGTTAAATAAAGGGTCAAATGGAAAAATGTTATAAAAAAGAGATTCATCGTATTTTGATGACCCATAGTGTAGACTTATGGTATTCTATTGATAAAAGAGAGAATGCAACTCACTCTTGGGGCATGTTTGATTATCTTGTTATTCTTTGGAAAGTTGTTGGCTTCAAACCCTTGGACGAAAACCTAAGGGCATTTATATTTTAGTTGTGAAAGGTTCAACCATGGCCAGTAAGTTGGATTAGTAAACCCTTAGAAGTCCTTTGGTGATTTCTATAACTTATGTGGGACCTATAGTCAAACCATGTGTATTCTAATACCTGTGAGACTTTCTAGAAAGACACATAAGGGATGGCTGATTAGTTGATATCTTAATTTGGTCATTGAATCCATAAAAAATAGATGAAAATGAATGGAGAATAATTACATTAATTCTAATGGAGGGAATTGAGAAAAGATCAAAGAAGATGGTGAGCACCTTTGCACTTAATCAAGTACAAAAAAGTGAAATTATGATACATGTCATCTGAAATTAAATGATTAAAATGAAGAAGAAAATGAATGATTAATAGCACTCATCCCAATCTAGAAATGGAAATTAAAATAATTATCAGGAACCAAAGAAAGCATCAGGGCAACCACCTTCAACTTTTCCTAAAGTAGTAGTTATACCTTACTACTCATTCTATCTTTATTATAATGATCCAAATAGTTGTGTCCCTCATCATTTGCATAAGGAGTTGTGACATAGCAATTCAGTGGAAGATCTTCTTCTAAAGAATAGTGCAAAGAAGAGGTTTTTCTCTATGAATTATTTTCTAAAGTGAGTTGGAACTCAAAAGTATATATGACTCACCATATGGTGGATATCTTGGCTCCAAGGAAGATGAGTGAAATCTCAAGAATAATAAAATTGTACAAACCCAAACTTGAGCATGCACAAATAAAGAAACATAAACAAAATGTTACTTCTTCCTCCCATTCCACCATCCCTCAAGTTTATTCTATTTGGCCTTCTACTAAGATTGGTCATTGTATTAGTCCCTCAACCTCCAAATAGAGTAAAGAGACCAAGAAACATGATCATTGGGGTATAAAAGCTACAATGATGCAATCAGTGTAAAGAGGAGGAGTGGAGATTCCAACGTTACAAGCTTTTGAAAAACTCCATTGTTTTGGATAGTGATTCAATGGTATGGAGATCCGTTTCTATTAAGGAAAAAAGATATTTTATGGTTTAATTTATAGAAAATTTTATCTATTACGATCTTCAAGTTTTAGATCAATCTAGTTTGGCAAGAGCATAAACTTTTATTGTGAGATTGATTTTTTCTTTCGAAGATTTTTGTTAGCCTTATAAGTTCTCAACTTTAGCTATATATCTTCGTAAGATCTAAATGTAGCCATTACGATTAAATTTCCATTACTACTGCACTTTTGGAATTGCAATGATTTGTTTTAGAAAATGATTTGTACTTGGTCGTGGCTATCTATTCAATTTGCAAATCGAGTGAAAGTTTATTCTCAAAATATATTATTTATATATATATTTATATATATTATATATATTATATATATATATATTATATATATATATATATATATATATTTAATTTTACAATCCTTTCTCAAGGGCATTCATAAGTTGATTTATCTCAATCCAAAGTTAAGAAACTTGGTTCCATTAGTTTACATTTAGAAGTTACATTCAACCTCTAGCCAAAAAGTCTACCCTGCGAAACCCATCTAGGATTCCCTTCCTTTTCTTGGCGGGTGGAGTGTTTCTCAATTATCAACTCATTTGTTTAATATTTTGCGAATATTTTTCTCGAGGTTTTCAAAATCTGGCCCATGGATTAAACATCCTGACATCTTTTTCCATATCTTCCAAAAAGATAAGTCAATAATTAATGCAGTATTAAGCCTTTGATAATAGCCTCAAAACCCAGCGAACAAAAGCCTTTAAAATAACCTTGAAAACTTCTTAGAAAAGAGGTCGAGAATCAAACTTAGACTTATGAATATGTCTTAGAGAGAAGGCCTAAAGTTTGAGCCTTAAGAGGCATGTTATGCTGTAGAGATTAAGCATAGAAATACTCCTAAATAAACCCACAAGACACTGCAAAAAATTGTGAAAAAAAGCAAGCCAAAAATTCCATAAGGTCTCTTGAATTGTAAACTCGCAACAATTGCAAAAATTGTGAACCATCAATCTGTTGAAAATAGCGACAAAAAATGCTAAAAATAGAAGTGCTAAGAATAAAACTGCTATAAATAGCACTTCAGGATGCCTTCCTATTTTAGTTAGTCCCTGAAGTAAAATTCGAATTTGTTCTTAGCAGTTATTTGATTAATAATTAATTAATTCATCTTGAGTTAATTATTTGGAGAAAATCAAACATGAAGTCTATGTGAAGACATGCAACAGTTTCTCCATTGATTGAGGAATTTATCCCTTAATTAAGGATATGAGGATGAGTTGTACTTTGAGTTGTAATTAGTTAGCTCAGTTATCTGAGTTAAGTCCAGTTAGATTAGTTCTAACATTTTGTAGAATTAATTGTGAGTTCAGTTAGTTTATGCATGCATGCATGTAACTGTTGCACTTCATATAATCGAATATTCTCTCATAAATAACTCATGCATGTCAGTTCAGTCAGAGACCCAATTGAGATCAAATGGTGGGACAATGTACTATCAGTTGTAGGACTATTCCTTGGTGGATATCTCTTTCATGCAGAAGGAATTCATTCCTTGAGGATTGCACAGTTACTTCTTCAGTTTAGTGAGTGTGTGATGAGGCCAATTCACACAGGTAGCATCATTGGACCCCAAGAAAAACTGCGCAAGGAAATAGGAGGCTTGGAGGGCTGAGGAAAGGCATGTGCATTGTTTACTCAGTCTATGAGCTGTATTGTTGGATTACATAGAGAGCAGGATAGCTTGTGAGCTGATTCTTTGTGTAATCTGAACATATTTCCACTTGTATGATATTACAGAGATCGGGGTTTTAGGTTGAGGTTTTCCCCAAAGTATTCTTTTGTGTTCATGTGTGATTGCTTTCTCATTCTCAATTATATGTGTTCTTATTGATCTTTCTCATATACGCTTAAGATTCAACAAAGTTTTTTGTAGAAGTAGATCTTGTATTTTGCTTTAGTATATTGCATAATCTGTTGATCTATAGTGGGAAATTCTACATGGTATCGAAGCAAAGGTGATCAAAGGAGAGAACTGTATACAAGAAGGGAGAAGTTCAAAGTTTGAGGTTCCTGAATATAGAAATCGATTTATCACATCTCAATTTCACCAATGGCGTTCAACAGTTTAAGACTCGAGTATGCCCTTGATGGCAGCTCGAATTATATAGCCTGGAAGGATCACATGGAAGCAATATTAGAGGATAATGGTCTAAAGGACTTCATTGATCAAGAAGTCCCCAAGCCTGTAGTGGCTAATGTTACAGAATTGGCGGAATGGAAGAAATGTGTGGCTAGAGCAAGGAGAATCCTTCTAGAGGGAGTTCGAGACCACATAGTCTTGAGTCTCCATGGGAAGAAGACACTGTTTTCAATGTGGAAAACATTGAAAGATCTATATCAGAACAACAACAATCAGAGGAAGCTGGCGCTAAAAGACAAGCTTCGGAAAATCAAGTGTGAAAAGGGCGACACGATCTCTACATATTTGAACAAGCTCACCACCTGCAGGGATGAGCTTGGAAGTGTAGGGATCATGAGAGCCGATGATGACATGGTGAGTCTTGCACTCCTCGGTCTTCCTAAGAGTTGGCATAGCTGCCAAGACTCGGTAAATGGAAGAGAAAAACTGCTAGATTGGGAACGACTTTGGTCGGATCTGACGTAGGAGGATATAAGAAGAAGCACCAGAGATGGATCCTCATCAAAGCTAGATGATGAGGAAAATCTATCCTTAGTGAGTAAGGCGAGGAAGGGGAAAGGGAAGGCGTCCCAATCCAAATCCAATTCTTCCCATGGTGGGAAGAAGTTTGACAAATCGAAAGTGCGATGCTTTCATTGTCATGAAGTGGGCCATTATGCTACAAATTGTCCATAGAAGAAATCCAAGAAGGGATACTCAAAGGTATCTGATGGTGAGGCACTGGCCTCACAGTTTGAGTTGGATTTCTCTCTTATCGCATGCATGGTTTCATCCATGGTGGGATGTGTTTGGTACTTGGACAGTGGAGCTTCATTCCACATGTCAAGTGACAAGAATCTTTTCAGTACCTTGGAGGAGAAGGATCTCCAGATGCAGATCAAGATGGGCGATGATGGAAAGTACCATGTTTCAGGTGAAGGTACAGTTGTGTTTCAGAGGGAGCATGGAGCTCCCCTCACCCTGACAGATGTAAAGTATGTACTAGGTCTGAAG
The DNA here is from genome assembly GCA_000404065.3 of Pinus taeda. Classification (NCBI taxonomy): domain Eukaryota; kingdom Viridiplantae; phylum Streptophyta; class Pinopsida; order Pinales; family Pinaceae; genus Pinus; species Pinus taeda. Next base: position 76,277 of record APFE031455608.1, read on the forward strand.
AAGAATCTTGTGTCTGTTGCTATGCTAGAAGATAAAGGCTATGATGTAGTCTTTAGTAAAGGAAAGGTATTCCTGAGGCATATCGGCACTAAACAGACCAAGCAAATTGGGATTTGAGTAAAGAATCTCTACAAGCTGGAGGTAGATGATTATGCTGCATTGAGTTCCAAAGCTAAGATGGTGCAGAGCCAAGATGTTGGCGAGCTATGGCATAGAAGATTGGGCCACTTGCACCATGGAGCCCTAAAGATCATGCAGCAGATTTCCACCGGACTTCCCAAGGGAAAACTAGAGTAGACGGATACATGCAAAGGTTGTACCTTTGGTAAGTATGTGAAATATTCCTTTCCGGATCGAGACAGTGGAGCTAGAGCAATCCTAGAGCAAGTTCACTCAGATGTTTGTGGACCATTCTCTACAACCTCCGCCGCTAAACAAAGGTACTACGCTATTTTTATTGATGAATTTTCTCGTAGATGTTGGATCTACTTTACGCAAAAGAAGGATCAGACCTTCTTGAGGTTTTGTGAGTTAAAGCCTTGGCAGAGAAAGAATCTAGAAATAAAATAAAATCCTTGCATAGCGACAATGGTGGAGAGTATGTCTCCCAACAGTTTAAAGATTTCTGCACTACAGAAGGAATTAAACAGGAGTTGACGGCACCCCATAACCCACGGCAAAATGGGGTGGCCGAAAGGAAGAACAAATTGATTGTGGGAGCAGCTCGAGCGATGTTGCATGACCAAAGCCTGCCACTGCATTTGTGGGTTGAGGCATGCAATACAACAATATACTTGCAGAATAGAAGCCCACACCGTATACTGGGAATGAAGACACCTATGGAGGCCTTTTTCGGGAAGCGACCAGATGTGAGTCACTACCGAATCTTTGGATCATCGGTTTACTGCCATGTGACCAAAGATGCTCAGAAGAAGCTAAAGACAACAGCTGAGTTGGGAATACTTGTGGGGTACATGGATACACCCCAAAACTATCAGGTGTTCTTACCTACCAGTCAGAGGATAGTGGTACGCAGGGATCTGAAGTTTGACGAGCAGAAAGCCATGTGAGTATCACTTGAGAGGGAGCTCAAGTTGCATGCAGATGAGGAACTTTCAGTTCCTAAGGAGGAGGAGCCTTAGATTGATGTGGAGCAGCTGCATGCAGAGGATCTGGAGTGGAGACATCCACTCATGCTGAGTCTTCCAGAGATGGGCGGAAACGCTAAAGGGAAGTTGATAGGTTGATGTTGGATGCGTGGGAGAATGTGGGACAGTCATCTTCTCAGCGCAGATAGAGGAGGTCGCCCAAGCGGTACACTGGTTACATGGCCCTGGTTGGGGAGTGTGTAGATTCCGAGCCTTCTTCATTCGAGGAGGCAGTGCAGCAACCAGTCTGGGTTGATGCAATGGTGGAGGAGTACGACTCCATCGTGCGGAACTGTGTTTGGGATGTTGTCCCAAGACCTCGGGACAAGTCAGTGGTGAGTTCCAGATGGATTTACAAGGTAAAGCAGGCAGCTGATGGCAGTGTTGAGAAACATAAGGCAAGGTTTGTTGCCGTGGTTTCTGATAGGTCGAGGGGATTGACTACGATGAGACATTTGCTCTTGTAGCAAGGTACTCATCTATCAAATCGATATTGGCACTATCAGCTCAGATGGGTTGGAGGATCCATCAGATGGATGTGAAGACAACATTCCTTAATGGGAAGAATGAGGAGGAGGTGTACATTGAGTAGCCAGAAGGTTTCGAGACCTTTGATCATCAGTCGCATGTGTGCCGACTCAAGAGGGCTCTGTATGGGCTGAAGCAAGCACCCCGTGCTTGGTACACCAGGATCGACATCTATTTCACCGGGTTGGGCTTCACCAAGAGTGAAGCAGATGTGAACCTTTACCACATCATGGTAGAAGGTAAGCCATTGATCCTTGTTCTTTATGTCGATGATCTGATTTTGACAAGTGATGATCAGCTGATCCAGTCTTGCAAGGAGGACCTTGCAAGAGAGTTCGAAATGAAAGACATGGGTCTTATGCTCTACTTTCTAAGCATGGAAGTGTGGCAGAGAGATGGAGAAGTTTTTGTGTCTCAAGGCAAGTATGCCAATGAGATCCTCAGGCAGTTCCATATGGAGAAGTGCAAACCCATGCAAACTCCTCTAGCATGGAATTGGAGGAAGGAGGATGCTATTTCAGGTGAGGTAGTAGCTGATACTGTTTATCGACAACTGGTGGGTTCACTTATGTATCTAGTGAACACACAACCCAACTTATGCTTTGTGGTGAACCAGCTGAGTCAAGCTATGGTTCAGCCTACCAAGCTATTTTGGAAGGCAGCGAAGCATGTGCTAAGATACCTTAGGGGCACATCTCAGTTTGGATTGTGGTACAAATAGACAGAGGGAGTGAAGCTTTAGGGCTTCATAGATGCGGATTGGACAGGAAGTCCATCAAACTGGAAGAGCACTTCTGGAGGAATCTTCAACCTTGGTTCAGCTGTAGTTTCCTAGTACAGCAAGAAAGAGAGATCAGTTGCACTTAGCTCAACAAAGGCTGAATACATGGCTGCTAGTCAGGCTACATGTGAGGCCATTTGGATGCGGAAGATTCTAGTGGGATTGTTTGGTCAGAGGATGGATCTTACAGTGATCTATCGCGATAATTAGAGTTGTATCAAACTCTTTGAGAATCTAGTTTTTCATGATAGGTCCAAGCACATTGATATCCGGTATCACCATCTTCGAGACTGTGTGGTCAAGAGGATCATGTTGTTGTTGTATGTTTCGACCAAGGAACATGATGCATATATTTTAATGAAGGCATTGTCAAAATGCAAGTTCGAGTTCCACAGAGATAGGATTGGGGTTACTGATAATCCCTTTCTTGTTGAGAGGGAGTGTTGAAAATAGCAACAAGAAATGCTAAAAATAGCACTGCTATAAATAACATTTCGTGATATCTTCCTATTTTAGTTAGTCCCTAAACTAAAATTGAGAAGTAAAATTCGAATTTGTTCTTAGCAGTTGTTTGATTAATAATTAATTAATTCATCTTGAGTTAATTAGTTGGAGAAAATCAAACACGAAGTCTATGTGAAGACATGCAACAGTTTCTCCATTGATTAAGGAATTTATCCCTTAGTTATGGAGATGAGGATGAGTTGTACTTTGAGTTGTAATTAGTTAGCTCAGTTATTTGAGTTAAGTCCAGTTAGATTAGTTCTAACAGTTTGTAGAATTAATTGTGAGTTCAGCTAGTTAATGCATGCATGCATGTAACTGTTGCACTTCAAATAACTGAATATTCTCTCATAAATAACTCATGCATGTCAGTTCAGTCAAAGACCCAGTTGAGATTAGATGGTGGAACATCATACTATCAGTTGTAGGAATATTCCTTAGTGGATATCTCTTGCATGCAAAAGGAATTCATTCCTTGAGGATTGCGCAGTTACTTCTTCAGTTTAGTGAGTGTGTGATGAGGCCAATTCACATAGGTGGCATCATTGGACCCCAAGAAAAATTGCGCAAGGAAATAGGAGGCTTGGAGGGTTGTGGAATGGCATATGTGTTGTCTACTTAGTCTGTGAGCTGTATTGTTGGATTGCAGAGAGAGCAGGATAGCTTGTGAGCTGATTCTTTATGTAATCTGAACATATTTCCACTTGTATGATATTACAGAGATCGAGGTTTTAGGCTGAGGCTTTCCCAAGTATTCTTTTGTGTTCATGTGTGATTTCTTTCTCATTCTCAATTATATGTGTTCTTATTGATCTTGCTCATATTCAATTAAGATTCCGCAAAGTTTGTTGTAGAAGTAGATCTTGTATTTTGCTTTAGTATATTGCATAATTTGTTGATATACAGTGGGAAATTCTACACAATCTACAGTCCTGAGAAAAATTCAATGCATCAACGAACAAATCTAAGGGTTTAGCCCTAGACTTATAATTGTCACAAAAAAAATCTTAGAAAGATTTAGATTTTAACAGTCCTAGAATAAGCTTGATTAGTCCACAGAAGAGGGGTTGTATGAGCCATATAAAATACGCCAAGAATACTCCACAGATGGGTTCATCTTAGGGCATAGATCTGCCTTCAAAACGATCATTTTAATGCCCTAAATATCATATGATCATGACGAAGAAACCATGTTTAGAAAGGTTGTCGATTGTGTGGTTCGTCTCCCTATAGATATGAGCATAAAAAAAAATGTAAATGATATTTCCATCCTCAAGATATCTTCTAAAACTGGCATAGCGATAAAATTTTGGCATTGATGATGTTGATTGACCCAGTTAACAACAAGCAACAAATCTCCATAAACCTACAACCAGTCACATCCCTTATCCATGGAAAAGACTAAAAGGGTTTTGAGGGCTAGTAACTTAGGTAGATTGTTCATTCCCCTCCCAAAACTCATTTTGGCGTGAAAAACATGATATTTTGTGAGAAAAAGAACAAAACCCCCACTGCTTCTGTGGTTGGCCTCCTGCGAGGCTCCATTGAAAAAACTCCAAGGAAATTATCTGTTAGGATTCTCCATTCTTATTTGTCATTGTTGAGATTTACCATGGGGATGAGGAAAATGTGAGAGGATTACGAGTCCCTTGGCTGTTGTCTTCTCTGGCGGGGTGAGTTTGTCTTGAAATATGCACTTGCTCCGAGCGAGCTAGATGCTTCAATTGACAATATGGGGTAGATATTTTATGTGTTTAGTGGTCGGGTTTTGATACGAAGACCTCCAACATTCTGCCACACTTAGGACCCCCCTAATTGCTCGCTAGGCCAATAGAGGAATCACATGTTGGCCAAACCGATTTGGAATAAGGGAATTCAATCAATAAGTGTGTTATCATTTCTCTTCCTGATCCACATAAGCTACACCACATAGGTCCTATTTTTTATTGTTTCTACATCACATCCCTTGTTGGTGCATTCTCTGACAATAAGTACCACATAAATACCCTAGACTTTGTCAGACATTTCAAATGCTAGATGATTTTCCACCACAAGACCTGTTCCATTTGCTAGCCCCATGCACATATATGACGAAGGTATCCCGTCTTAGGAGTATATTAACCCATGGGTGAAAAGGTCCAGATGAGTTCATATTCAGTATCTATTAACCTTACATTTGTTTCCTATAAATATGTCACAAACTCCACCCATTCTAACTGATGTTGTCCAACTAGACCTAATGCTCTTGCTGACCTCCAACTTTGTTGCCATAAGGTGGAGTTCTGAGGATCTGATACTTGAGAAAGTCACGAAAGTCCTCTTTCCATGAGCAAAAGTACCAACTATTATGATAATCTGAATATGTCTGCACTGCCCATTAATGGATCAATGCCTACTTGAATGCGGCACCCATCCTCAACTCTCCACACCAGGGCGCTACTAATGTTGTCAAAACAATTTAGTACCACCCTCTAAACTATAGAAATATTCACCCTTGACTTTACTGAAGTGTGGATCCAATTATCCAAGGATGAATGAGTTATATATTTACCAATAACCACTTGAGTCCATAAATTGTCCTTGGTGATTAATCTCCATCCACATTTTGCAGCTAAGGCCAATGGGAAGGAAAATAAAGTTTTTTATCCCCAACTTGTAAGAGCTTTCAACATAGCTATTTTCTGCCATCTTACCCAAGGAGCCTTAAAATGGCCTTTCTATCTCACCCACATAAAATAAAAAGCCTATTCTTCACCTATTCTTCTAGCTTTCTCTAGCAACCCCTTGGGAATCCAGGCGAGGGACATCTAATAGACTGGTATGGCCTCCAAAACAGACTTGACCATAACTAAGCACCCTGGCTATGACAACCATCTAAAGCTCTAGGCTTTGAGTATCCTTTAACGTTCTACTAGCAACTAGGCCCAATAAACTTTGGAGTAACCCCAATTATTTTAGAGCATCTTCGAGGCCCTGCAATTCAAAAGAAAACTTATAGGAGAGATGCCTTCTTTCTTCATTTTTCATATATATGCAGGATATGGATGATTTATTGGCATTGATTTAAATTCCAGTTGCTTTCCTAAATAAATATAATACCTCAAGCAATTTGTCAGCATCGCAAATAGATCCAATACAAAAAATTATAATGTCATCTACAAAAAGTAGAAGTGAGATAATCGTACCTAGAGAAATATTCAAACCTCGAAAATCTTCCCTCCTTTTCTTCCTAGCAAGCAAAAGACCGAGTCCTTCAACAATCAGAAGAAAGAGGAGGGGGGCTAGAGGACATCCCTGCCTTATGCCTCTAGATGCATGAAAGAAATGTGAAGCTGATCCATTAACAAAGACTGCAAAGGAAACATATTGAATGTAGCCCATGATCCCATCGATAAAAGAAGGCGTGAAACCTATTTGAATGAGGACGAGCCTAAGATAGACCCAACTTACTCTATCATAGGTTTTTGATAGGTTGATTTTGAATACTGCCCCTTTTAAATGATGGATCATCATACTTTGTAGGCCTTCTTGGGCTACCTCGATTGCTTCATGGATTTGTCTTCCCTCGAGAAATCCAAACTATTCTTTTGAGGTATATCTTGATAGAATTGGCTTTATTCTTTGAGCTATGGTTTTTGCGATGACCTTGTAGATGTTGTTGCACAAAGATATTGGGCATATTTCTTCAAATGAATGAGGTTTTTCCCCCTTCGATATAAGAGTATGTGGAATTGAAGGAAACCAAGACATTTCCTTGCTCTTTTGACTCATTTACTACTTTTAGCATGTCTTGACCAATCACCTCAAACATGGCTGAAAAAGCTTTGATCGCCCACCCATCGAGCCCTGGGCTTTTGTCTTTCTGGAAGCTGGCCAGTACCTCCTTCAACTCGTCTAGGGTAACATGGCCAACCCCGCCAACCCCGCCAACCAATATATATTATATATTAACACGGCCCGTAGGCCATTACAACAACACACCACATTGCGGGGTCAACGGGGATTGAACTCGCCCGACCCGGTGGGTTGGCTGCCAAGGACGACCCCATTACAAACCAACAGTGCAAACAAAAGCAATGCCAAATCAGGGGTCCCACGAGGTTTGACCCCAAGACCTTTCCCTAACCATAACTATTTTAAAATATCAGCCAACTAATCTGCCAACAGGGTTGGCTTTGAAATGAACACCTAAGTTTTATTATTTAAACTCGACATTTTACCATTTGGCCAGTGAATGAAGAGGAACAAAGGAACCAAGAGTGGAGGGCCAAGCGGAACTATGCAGAGGCGGAACCACAAAATGTGGAACCATGACCAGGTAGTGGAACCATGAACTAAGGAATCTTGGAGGAATGTTTTAGATTCCTTGGAGTTGTTTTTTGATAGAGTTATAATCATGCCAAGTTTATACTCAGATTGATCATAATTTCGTTAAGAGTTTGATGGGCCTCGTTTAGGGCCTCAAAACGGCTCTAGAAGTTCAGGACCCAAAAAATAGCGAAAAATAGTAAATTGTGGTACAAATAAGGAAACTAAAAAACTAAAAGAAACAATGGTGGGGGTCCAAGTGGAATATGTGGGTGGCCACCAATATCCACCTGGATCATTCTTCCCCCTTTAGGAAGTAATGGTCCCCATTGCGTTGAGTTCCTCCATGAGAGAAGGAAACTTTTGCCAAACTTGGTCCTTGGTGAGCCACTTGCCCTAGTGAAGGAGTTTGCCTGCTTTGACAACTCGATATAGTTGGATCCTTTGCTATCAGGTGTTCTTGATCTGCGTGTCCATGATCCGATCAAATGTGGCTTGTTCCATGCAATCTGGATTTAACTCTGTAAGTGTGAGTTGTTCTGCAATGTCTAATGTGTCGAACAATGGTGGGAAGTATGGTCGAAGTCGATCCACATTGAAAACTGGGTGCAAGCCAAGGAATGGAGGAATGTTGAGCTCAAACGCATTGTCTCCCACAGCCTTGGTAATGTTGTAAGGACCATATTAGAGTGGTATAAGTTTTTGATAGGCTCCGGTAAGGTGTTCCTTCTGCAAATGCAACCATACTTTATCACCCACCTGA
>APFE031455608.1:84534-115295 GCA_000404065.3 Pinus taeda
AGCTGTAAATGGTATGGCCACATCAATGGGACATAATGGCTGGAATCCCAAGCCCACCTAAAAAGGGTTGTGGCCAGGCAAGTTGTGGAGAGCTTGATTATAGTTGTGCTCGACATAGGGGAGGTTCTCATCCCATGTGCGTGGATGCTTTGAGTTGGACATGCGCAGAATGTGTACGATCATCCTATTGATGGCCTCTGTCTGGCCATCAGTTTAGGGATGAAAAGTTGTGGACTTAGTGAGATTGGTGTCTAGCATCGACCATAGACTAGACCAAAATGTACTAAGGAACCTGCTATCCTGATCTAAGATGATAGACTGTGGGATCCCAAAGTGTACCCACACTCGTTCAAAGAAGAGTTTAGCAATGGCTTCTGCTATGATATTCTTCTTGCAGGCTGCCATAATGACCATCTTCGAGAATCTGTCGACGACCACAAAAACACAGTCATTGCCATTCTTAGTAGAAGGAAGGCTCGACATGTAATCCATGGAGATGGATTCCCAAGGTCGACTAGGGGTAGGAAACAGAGTATAGAGGCCTTGCTTCTTAATAGTTGGTTTGGCAATGGCGCAACTAGTGCAAGATCTGATGTACTTCTCGACATCTTGTTGAAGATTCAGCCAATAGAAATACTTCGGCAGTACTGCCATCGTTTTCTCGACCCCGAAATGCCCAGCTACCCGAATGTAGTGCGCTTCCCAAATCATCTTGGCTCGCTCGCTTGAAGGAACACAAAGGTGTCCCAGGTGGCATAGTAGGGCATCCTGGAGGTGAAAACCTGGAACTTGCTGACCCTCCAAGAGTGTCTGGTATGTGTGGCCGAATTCTATGTCGCTTTTGTAGAGAAGTTGCCAATTAAAAATCTCATGCCCACAAGAGTTAAGCACGGTGGTTAACGCCATTATTGGTGGTTGGCTGAGGCAATCTACAACATTATTGGTGTTGCCCTTCTTATACTTGATAGTCAAATGGAACTATTGCAGGTATGTGGATCACTTATAATGGCGATCATTATGCAACTTCCCGTGCGTCTGTATGAACTGTAGGGGTCGGTGGTCTGTGTGGATGATTGTTTCCTTCCCCAAAATGTAATGCTTCAATTGTCGGCAGACCTACACAATGGAATACATCTCTTTGTCATAAGTGGGATACTTCTAGACTGTTTGAAAGTGTCTCACTGTGATATGCCATTGGATGCCCCTGTTGAGTAAGGACTGCCCCAATAGCATAGTTAGAGGCATCTGTCTCGATCTCAAATGGTTGTTGCAAGTCTGGTAAAGTGAGCACTAGTGCAGAGCAGTGGCGATGTTTCAACTCTGCAAATGCCTTCTGTTGAGATTCAGACCAAAAGAATTTTGTTTTCGCTCCTCCCTTGGTGACTTGACTCAAAGGCGAAGTGATATGAGAGAATCCCAACACGAACCTGTAGTAGAAATTGGGAAGACCCAGAAAGCTGCAGAGCTCTGTCAAGGTGTTTGGGGCTGGGCAATCCCGAATGACTTGGATCTTGGCTGGATCCACATGCACCCCCCGTTCATCAATAATGTATCTCAGGTACTGAACCTAGATCAAGCCAAAAGTGCATTTCTCCAAATTGGCACACAACTTGTGTTGCTGCAATGTTTGGAGAACCTGTCGGATTTGGTGGAGGTGCTCTTCCCAACTCTAGTTGAAGATCAGGATGTCCTCCAAGTATAACACTACAAATGAGTTGGTGAATGGCCACAAGATGTCATCCATCAGCCTCATGAATGTTGCAAGAGAATTCGTCAACCCAAGAGGCATAACCAACCATTCGAAAAGGCCCTCCTTGGCTTTGAAGGCAGTCTTCCACACATCAGAGGGTTCGATTGGTACCTGGTGATATTTGGACTTCAAGTCGATCTTTTTGAAATATTTCCCCCCCTTGAGTTGGTCCAAAAGGTCATGAATCCATGGGATCGGGTACCTATTCTAGACAATGATCTTGTTTAGTGCTCGGTAGTCAATACAATGTCTCCAAGTCACATCATTCTTCTGTACCGACACGATCGAGCTCACACAAGGCAATGAACTCGACTAGATGTGACCTTTTTGCAGCAACTCCTGAATCTCCCTCTTCATTTTGTCATTCTCGGGAATGGATTGTCGATAGATTAGTCCATTGGGCAATGGTGCACCTGGGGTCAGATCGATGGAGTGCTTGACTTGACAGTGCACAGGTACCCTTGCAGGGGAGGTGAAGATGTCCTCATACTCCTCCATGACCTTGTCCATTTGTTGTTATCGTGTGGAGGGACCTTGTCTGGAGGTCGTGGCCATCATCTTCTTCTTTCAATGAGGGCGTATCATCAGGAAAACAAATTTCCCGGTTTTGGAAATGAACTTACTGCATTGTTTTGCAGTAACCAAAGAGATGGCGGTAGGCGGTGCTACCTCTGGTATCTTGTACAACTTATTCCCCAAAGTAACAAGAACATCACAAGGCCTTGACTCGTACACAACATGTCACTTCCACAAATATGGATGGCCTAATAATACATCACAAACATCAAGGGGAGCAACGTCGCATAATACCTCATCCGTGAAGGGGTTGATGTTGTATGGAAGGTGACATTGCTAGCTCACACGAAGATCCTCTCCTTGGTGAAGCCACCTGATGGTGTACGATTGTGGGTGTGTTATGGTCAGTAACCCTAGTTGCTTCATGACCTCTACCAAAATGAGGTTCTTTTGGCTCCTGCTGTCAGCAATGAACTGTAGCGGGGAACCCTTTACCCACATGTGGGAGTGGAAGGGGTGCTCCTCCTCCTTTGGATCTTCAGGATCCTCCTTCTGGATCTTTGTCGTGGCAACGGTGGCGTTGGGCTCCACATCGATAATCTGCTTCCCTTTATCATTCCCCTTGTCGGGTTTTGACTCAGAGTCAAAACATGCATCTAATTTTGAAGCCTTTTTCTTGGCCACCAGTGACTGCTTGGCCCGACACTCACTTGTGTTGTGAGTGGAGCTCTTATGGAACTCACACCACTTCTGTGTGTCCTTCTTCAGGTTCGTGGTGTTGTTCTTTGCTTTCAGCTTTGACCAGTTGCCCTCAGGCACCCCCCCTTGGCTTTGTCCTTTTTTTCTGCAGTTTTGGGGCACCTTTCCCTTGCTTCAGATTCACAGATCCACAGTCTTGCTTCTTCTGTTTAAAATTCTACTCAATCTTGACAGTGTATCGGTATACTGTGCCAAGCAAGGAGATGTCCAGGAACTCCATCTCATCTTGGATGTACTTGTGTAGGCAGTTGCGGTACTTGAGTACCAAATGTTTCTCAGAATCTTTGATACCCAACTTTGTGCGAAGGATATGAAAAACATTGGTAAACTCCGCCACATCTTGGTCCCTTCCCTGTCGCAGCATTGTCCACTTTATGTATTTATCTTCATAGCTCCCGACAAGCTCCTTGATGGCATCTCGGAACGAATTCCAAGTGGATGCGGCTGAAAAAAGCGAGGTCGTACTTTCATCCTTTTACTCATAGGAGGTTTCCCACCAGTCCTTGACATGGGGGGCGACTTTGAGAAGAGTAAAAGTAATTTTTCTCGGTTGGAAAAATCATGAACAAAAAAATATCCTTCTAGTAGATTTAACCACTTATCTACGATGTCTGCATCTATTTGGCCCTCAAATATGGGAATGTCAAAGTTTACTTGTACCTTGAAAGGATTGGAGCCTCTAGAATCGCTGCTAGATGTGGATGCGCCGCTAGTGGGCAATAGTTGAAGGATCTGGGCAAAGTTATCCCCCATGGGTAGTCGTCGGGGTTTGCGAGGCTGATCTTGCAAAGGTTCAACGAGATCGAGCCCTAACTCATATCCCGACCTTGTTGGGGACATGCAAATAAAAATAGAGAAAGAGCAGACTGCTTTGATACCACTGATCCAGATGGTAGCTTATCTTTGAGAAGAGATGTGGTGAATACATGCCTCTAAACTGTGTTACAATGAGGCTCAAAGGCCTATTTATTATTGAGAAACAATGAAAAACCCTAAACATCCAAAAACCTAACCCTGGGAGACGAAACACCAAACTATGGGCCCTGTTTGGGTAAATTGGTACAACAACTTCTCGGGGTCGTAACTTTGGCATACGATCTCCGTTTGACATGCACAATACCTCGTTAGAAAGATCTATTCGAGGACTACAAATTTTGAATGACCAACATCAATTTAAGCCCCATGTTGGTCCCAGTTTTCCAAAAAAATGTTGTTTAGGGCCTCAAAATAGCTCTGAAAGTTCAGGACCCGAAAAACTGCAAAAAATAGTAAATTGTGCTACAAATAAGGAAACTGAAAAAAATAAAAGAAACAATTGTGGGGGTCCAAGTGGAATAGCTGGGTGGCCACCAATATCCACCTGGATCATTCCTCCCCCCTTAGGAAGCAATGGTCCCCATTGCATTGAGTTCCTCCATGAGATGAGGAAACTTCTGCTGAACTTGGTCCTTGGTGAGCCACTTGCCCTGATGAAGGAGTTGGCCTACTTTGACAACTTGATATAGTTGAATTCTTTGTTATCGGGTGTTCTTGATCTGCGTGTCCATGATCCGATCAGTTGTGGCTTGTTCCATGCAATCTGGATTTAACTCTATAGGTGTGAGCTGTTCTACAATGTCTGATGTGTCCAACAATGGTGGGAAGTATGGTCGAAGGCGGTCCACATTGAACACTAGGTGCATGCCAAGGAATGGGGGAATGTTGAGCTCAAATGCATTGTCTCTCACAACCTTGGTAAGGTGTAAGGACCATATCAGAGTGATCTGAGTTACCGATAGGCTTCGGTAAGGCATTCCTTCTACAAATAAAACCAGACTTTGTCGCCCACCTGAAACTTGTGTGGCACCTGATGTTGATCATGTCGCTGCTTGTACTTGGCATTTGATTTCTCCATAATGTCATGGACATGCTGATGGATATGTTGGATGTGCTCAATGAAGTTGTTTTCCTTATTGGCTTCTGACTGGACATGAGTCGAATCTACCTGAGTAGCTGCAAATGGTATGGCCACATCAATGGGACATAGTGATTGGAATCATAAGCCCACCTGAAAAGGGTTGTGGCTAGTCGAGTTGTGGGGAACCTGGTTATAGCTGTGTTGAACATAGGGGAGGCTCTCATCCCATATGTGTGGATGCTTTGAGTTGTACATGCGCAAAATGTGTATGATCATCCTATTGACGACCTTTGTCTGGCCATGAGTTTGGGGATGGAAAGTTGTGGACTTAGTGAGCCTGGTGTCCAGCATCGACCAAAGACTGGACGAAAATGTACTGAGGAGGGTGTTGTCCCGACCTGAGATGATAGACTGTGGGATCCCAAAGTGTACCCACACTCGTTCAAAGAAGAGTTTAGTAGTGGCTTCTGTTGTGATATTCTTCTTGCAAGCCGCCATAATAGCCATCTTCGAGAATCTGTTGACGACCACAAAAACACAATCGTTGCCATGCTTAGTAGAAGGAAGGACCGACATGTAATCCATGGAGATGGACTCCCAAGGTCGACTAGGATAGGCAGCAGAGTATAGAGGCCTTGGTTCTTTATGGTCGGTTTGGAAAAGCCGCAGGTAGTGTAGGATTTGATGTACTTCCCGACATCCTATTGAAGATTTGGCAATAGAAATACTTCTGTAGTACTGCCACCGTTTTCTCAACCCTGAAATGCCCAGCGACCCGATTGTAGTGCACTTCCCAAATCATCTTTGCTTGCTCGCTTGAAATAACACAAATGTGTCCTAGGTGGCATATTAGTGTTGGCATTATGATGTAGGTGTTGTACTTGATGGCAACCCACTTGTAGCAAAATAACTCTCTTGTATAGGGTAACTAGATGAATCTACAAAAGACATATCAAATGTGACAGAATGCATAACAATAGCGTTTACAGATGTGATGAATTATAGTTCAGGTTACATAGTTCCGCATTGACCAAGCCACGTGTACACGCGAGTTCACAGACCAAAAGGCGCGCATAGCATACACACACATTTTCACGTAAGGAAAGGCGCGTACATGTTTGAAAACTTAGTTTTGGTCCGTGGTATTTGGTCCATGGTATTTTGATCCATGGTATTGGTCCAAGGTATTTGGTTCGAAGTGTTGACCCCAGGTATTTGGTCCAAGGTATTAGTTCTAAGTGGTTTTGGTCCATGGTATTAAGGCCTAAGACTATAAAAGGAGGAGAAGATCATTAGGCAAAGGCACTCAAGTATTGAATATATAATGAAGAGCAAGATCTAGTATACAGGTTATTGGGTTATGGTGCATAGCTGGATCTGAATGAAGGATGAACCTTAGCGCTTGATGGAAGATAAGATCTAATGATGGATCGACATCTTAAGGCTCGGAATGAATAATATTTATATGGTTTGATCATGTTTATTCTAGATCTATATACTGATGCATGTGTTGATATGTAAATATTATGATCTGGTTATAACTAAAGTCTGGAATAGTTGCAAAATTATGAATGAATATTTACAGATGTATACGCTGGTTGACCTTGGTAAAAGCGTGTATATACGCAGGTTCGACACATCGAAGTAGAGTATACCTTGTGAACCATGATTTTTGAAGTTGCAATTGGTTCTGGCTGTTGATCCAGAGTTATGGGTTTTACATTGTGTTCTAGTGACAATATTCTGCATATTTAGATTGGTTGATTGTGATTAGCTTCAGTGTTGATGGATGAAATCTAATGATGGATCAGGATCATAATGACTTATCATTATGTGATTGGATAATGGATGAGCTAGATCTGATCACTAACACATGTTTTATCCTCTATGTGTAATTATGTCTGAAGTCTATAAGTGCAATAAAGTGTTTGCAGATCTACACGTTGTTTTTCTTCAGGGAAGCTTCATATACACGCAGGTTGGCTTCTACCAAATATCGTATACACTTTGAAGCATGGTTTTAAGATTACAACTAATTCTGAATGATAATGTAACTCAGATATGTGAATTGGTTACAGTGATCTATCTATTGTAGTTGATTGGTTAAAGTATGAATGAATGATTGATTCAGTTGTTCAGAGATTGTCAATGATTGATTGAATTTTTCAGATTGAGTTTCAGTGATTGGATAATGTAGATGTACTACAGTGGTGATTGATTTGAGCTTCAATGTTATTGATGGGTCCAATATGAAAATTGGATGAAATGTGGCCGTCAGATTTTGATGTTGTGTTCCAGGAGTATCCAGTATGAAAATTTATGAAACGCGGTCCCTGGAGGAAGTGAGAAGGTTGTAGCCTTTAGTAGGCCGGCACTTGCGTACTGGTAAACATATTGGCCAGTACAAGAGAAAGGGGGTTGTAGCTCCCTTCTAATAGAAGTTGGAGAACGAGAGAAGGTGGTAGCCTTCTGTAGGTAGAAGCCTGCGTACTAGTATGAGTCTGCGCCAGTACAATGTTGTAAACAATTTTTTTTTATTATTAAAAGAAGACAGAGACGACAACAGCAGGTGGCTTTTACCCACATTGGGTTTCCACCTTACATCTTGGTGTTCATGTGTGTTGCTTATGTGTGATGGTTCTTTTTGTTAATAACTACACATGGTTACTGTTTAATATTTAATAAAGTACTGATGCTTAGATTAAGGATCAACATATGATAATTAACTAAATCATGAGTTTACTAGATATACGCTTGTTTCTTTAAACATAGTCGCATGCACTCGCGGGTTACCTTCATTGAAGTAGCGTATATGAAATTGAGTATGAAAAGAGAAAGATTATTGACTTGACTAATACTGATTCACCCCCCCTCTCAGTATTATTTCCAACAATTAGGGCATCTTGGAGGTGAAAATTTGGAACTTGCTAACCCTCCAAAAGTGTTTGGTATGTGTGGCCGAATTCAGGGTTGCTTTTGTAGAAAAGTGGCCAATCAGAAGTCTCATGCCCACAAGAGTTTAGCACGATGGTTAATGCCATGATCGGTGGTCAAATGGGCAGTCTACAAAATTATTAGTGCTTCCCTTCTATACTTGATATTCAAATGGAATTGTTGCAGGTATGTGGACCACTTCTGATGGCGATCATTATGCAACTTCCCTTGTGCTTGTATGAATTATAGTGGCCGGTGGTCTATGTGGATAACCATTTCCTTCCCCAAAATGTAATGCTTCCGTTGTCAGCAGGCCCGCACAATGGAATACATCTCTTTTTCATAAGTGGGATTCTTCAGGACTATGTCTGAAAGCGTCTCACTATGATATGCCACTGGATGCCCCTGTTGAGTAAGGACTGCCTCAATAACATAGTTAGAGGCATCTATCTCGATCTCAAATGGTTGTTGCAAGTCTGATAAACTAAGCATTGGTGTAGAGCAGACGCGATGTTTCAACTCTGTGAATGCCTTCTATTGATATCCAGAATTAAATAATTTTGCTTTCGCTCCTCCCTTGGTGACTTGACTCAAGGGCGAAGTGATATGAGGGAATCCCAACAAGAATCTACAGTAGAAATTGGCAAAACCCAGAAAGTTATGGAGCTCTGTCAGAATGGTTGGAGTTGGCCAATCCCAAATGACTTGGATCTTGGTTAGATCCACATGCACCCCCCATTCATCAATAATGTATCCCAGGTACTGAACCTAGGTCATGCCATAAGTGCATTTCTCTAAATTGGCACACACCTTGTGTTGCTGTAGTGTTTGGAGAACCTGTCGGATGTGGTGGAGGTGCTCTTCCCAACTTTAGCTGAAGATCAGGATGTCATCCAAGTATACCACTACAAATTAGTTGGTGAATGGCTGCAAGATGTCATCCATCAGCCTCATGAACATTGTAAGAGCATTCGTCAACCCAAAATCCATAACCAGCCATTCGAAAAGGCCCTCCTTGGCTTTGAAGGCAGTCTTCCACACATTAGAGGGTTCAATTGGTGCATGTTGATATCTGGACTTCAAGTCAATATTGTTGAAATATTTCCCCCCCTTGAGTGGGTCCAAAAGTTCATTAATCCATGGGATCAGGTACCTACTTTGGATAGTGATCTTGTTCAGTGTTTGATAGTCAATACAGAGTCTCCAGTTCCCATCCTTCTTTTGTACAAACACGATCAGGCTCCCACAAGGTGATGAAGTCAGTTGGATGTGACCTTTGTGTAGCAACTCCTAAGTCTACCTCTTGATTTCGTCGTTCTCTAGAACAGATCGCCGATAGATTGATCCATTGGGCAATGACGCACCTAGGGTCAGATCGATGGAGTGCTTGACATGATAGTGTAGAAGCACCTCCGAGGGGGAGGTGAAGATGTCCTCGTACTCCTCCACGACCTTGTCCATTTGATGTTGTCGTGCAGATGGGCGTTATCTGGAGGTCGTGGCCATCGTCTTCTTCTTTCCCTGAGGGCGTATCATCAGGAAAACAAATTTCCCAGTTTTCGAAATGAGCTTACTACATTGTTTTGCAGTAACCAAAGAGATGGCAGTAGGCGTTTCTACCTCTAGTATCTTGTACAACTTATTCCCCAAAGTAACAATAACAGCACGAGGCCTTGACTCATACACAACATGTCGCTTCCACAAGTATGGTTGGCCTAATAATACATCACAAACATCAAGGGGAGCAACGTCGCATAATACCTCATCTGTGAAGGGGTTGATGTTGTATGGAAGGCGAAATTGCTGGCTCACACGAAGATCCTCTCCTTGGTGAAGCCGCCCGATGGTGTACGGTTGTGGGTATGTTGTGGTTGGTAAGCCCAGTCGCTTCATGACCTCTACCGAAATGAGGTTCTTTTGGATCTCATTGTCGATAATGAATTGTAGCGGGGAACCCTTTACCCACATCTGGGAGTGTATGAGGCACTCCTCCTCCTTTGGATCTTCGGGTTCCACCTTTTGGATCTTTGTGGTGGCAATGGTGGTGTTGGGCTCCGCATCGATAATCTTCTTCCCTTTTTCATTCCCCTTGTCGGGTTCTGACTCAGAATTAGAACATGCATATGATTTCGAAGCCTTCAACTCGACCACTAGTGACTATTCGGCCCAACACTCACTTGTGTTGTGAGTGGAGCTCTTATGGAACTCACACCACTTTCCCATGTCCTTCTTTAGATTCACAGTGTTGTTCTTTGCTTTTGGCTTTAGCGGGTTGTCCTAGGCCATCTCTCCTTGTATTTGTCCTTTTTTTTTCTACGTTTTGGGGCACCTTTCCCTGATTTAGATTCGCAGATCCAAAGTCTCGCTTCTTCTGTTTAATCTTCTGCTCGATCTTGACAACGTATTGGTACACCGTGCCTAGTGGGGAGATGTCCAGGAATTCCATGTCCTGGATGTACCTATGTAGGCAGTTGCGGTACTTGAGTACCAAATGTTTCTCAGAATCTTTGATACCCAACTTTGTGCGAAGGGTATGAAAAACATCGGTAAACTCTGCCACATCTTGATCGCTTCCCTGCCGTAATGTTGTCCACTTTATGTTTTTATCCTCATAGCTCCCAACAGGGTAGTACTACTCCTTGATGGCATCCCAGAACAAATTCCAAGTGGGTGCGACTGAAAAAAGTGAGGTCGTACTTTCATCCTTTTGCTCACAGTAGGTTTTCCACCATTCCTTGACGTGGGGGGTGGCTTTGAGAAGAGCAAAAGTAATTTTTTCTCGACTGGAAAAATCATGAACAAAAAAGTATCCTTCTAGTGGATTTAGCCATTTATCTACGACGTCTGCATCTATTTGGCCCTCAAATATGGGAATGTCAAAGTTTACTTGTACCTTAAAAGGATTGGAGCCTTTAGAGTGGCTGCTGGATGTGGATGTCTCGCTGGTGGGCAACCGTTGAAGGATATGGGCAAAGTTATCCATAATCGCGTTCCTTTGTTTCTTGAGGGCCTCCTCGAGCAATATTTTTATAGGATCCACTGCTCCCTCGTCTTTCTTTTCTTCCCCCATGGGCGACCATTGGGGTTTGTGAGTATGATCTTGCCAAGGTTGAACTAGATTGAGCCCTAACTCCTTATATCCTGACCTCGTTAGGGACATGCAAAGAAAAACAAAGAAAGAGTAGATCGCTCTGATACCACTGATCCAGATTTAAATAGGAACACAAAAAATTATAGATATAACCATAAATACAAAGATGTAGTAGAAATAACAGTTCATTTCATTAATATCAAATATTGAAATATGCTTACAAACGTAATGGAAATAAGCCTAGCTCGGGCGATGGTATCTTATCTTTGAGAAGAGATGTGGCGGCTACATGCCTCTGAACTATGTTACAATGAGGCTCAAAGGCCTATTTATTATTGAGAAACAATGAAAATCTCTAAACATCCAAAAACCTAACCCTAGAAGATGAAATGCCAAACTATGGGCCCCGTTTGGGTAAATTGGTACATCAACTTCCTGAGGTCATAACTTTGGCATGCGATCTCCGTTTGACGCGCATAATACCTCGTTAGAAAGATCTATTCGAGGACTACAACTTTTGAATGACCAAAATCAAACTATGCCCCATGTTGGTCCCATTTTCCCCCAAAAAACGTCGTTTAGGGCCTCAAAACGGCTCCAGAAGTGTAGGACCCGAAAATCTGCCATAAATAGTAAATTGTGCTACAAATAAGGAAATTGAAAAACTAAAAGAAATAATGGTGGGGGTCCAAGTGGAATAGGTGGGTGGCCACCAATATCCACCTGTATCAACATATATTCTCAGAGATAAGCTACCATCTCCAGAGCTAGTTTATTTCCATTTTGTTTGTCAACATATTTTAGTATTTGATATAAATGAAATGAAGTGTTATTTCTGTTGCATCTCTGTATTTATGCTTATATTTGCGATTTGAAGCGTTCATGTTTAAGTTCAGATCACGTGGTGTCCAAATTTGACTGAGTCATAAAGGCGTTGAGTTTACACTCAGATTTTAGGGTTTTTCGCAAGGAATGCGATGGCATAAACAATTCATTCATCTGAGTAGCCGATTTTTAGGCCATCCCCGAAAGTGGAGGTATAAGATGCATTGATGCCCTTCTTTTGATTTTGCTGAGATGATGATTTGATCTTGAGATCCATGCATGCCACGTTGCGAGAGGATCTTTATATGCCACTTTTTGTGAGAGATTGTTATGTTGTCATGCTAAAGGAGATATTTTATGGGTGAGAGTTCTTATAGAAGGATGTCTCCTGGGAGAGAGACATGCCACTCTAGTTAAGGAACTTCATCCTTATATTCTACAAAGAATGCATCATGTACCCATCATCATCTTGCATAAATTAATGATGCAACCTCCCCACTCTTGACACCGGGCGTGGAGACGTAACCCACACATGGTGAACTTCGTTATCATATCGTGTGTTTATGGTTGTTCATGCTTATTGCCTCTTTTTTCCTGTTGAAGATTTGCTATAGTTTTGTTAGAATATGCATTGCTCATGATTTCACAAAGCAAATGTAAGCATCAGTAAAAGGTCCTCTATGATGGGGATTTTCGTTTGAAAGTATTCATGAAAATTTCTTGGATCACCCGATAGCGGGTCTTGAACAACTTTGGGTCCCCATGACCCCAAGTCCCCCATAGAGAAGTTTAAGTCCCTCTATAACCAGGTTGTCCTTCTGAAATAAATATTTCAAGAACACAGAGTCTCATAAAGGTCTTCAATCTCCATTGGGGCCATACAAATTTACCATGGTGAAAGATAGATCTAACTCCAATGAGTGAAACTCCAACCCGAGTCTAGATTGGATGATCTAGAAATTCAAAGGCTTGTTGGGCTGAGAGTGCCAACATAAAGCTAAGCTTCCCAAATGCCCCTAAGCATCAATTGCTATGAAATGCCAATAAGCACATAAGGACACAAGGAGCCTAATTACTTCCTCACCAAACCCCAAGGTTCCACGAAATAGAATGATATCAGGATCATGCTTTGAAGTCAATCATTTCAAGGCAAGTTTCTTGGAGGAACTTGCCAATCCTCTGCAATTAAAATGAGAGGGCCTTCTTTATTCCACCCCACCTGGGAACCCAATGCTCCAAGCGATCCATGAATAGATTGTTGTCTATGAGCTACCGATTCAAAATGTGCCCATTCTTTTGCTTTTGACATGTTAGATTTTCTTCCCCTACCCCTTTTTCCACCAGTAATCGGCTCTATCTTCCCCAATCCTACCAATAGATCTCTGAGATGAGAGAATATCTGTTGACTTCTCAGGGTATGTAAAATCAAATTGTCTACTGACTCAACATTAGAAGATGCTTGAGAGACATGCTTCAATGGAGAGGAGGGTCCAGGAGATCCCGCAGGTAAGACACAAGAAACAAAGGGCAAGGTTAGGGATGTGACTGGTAGAGGAGGTCGTAGGAACTCCAGTAGGCTATGAATGTGTTTGATCACTGTCTACCAGTGTCTGAGGGTGGGTCATTGTGTCTTCCATCGGAGTATCTATAGGTTCCTGTGGAGTCTCATGTTGAGGAGAATTTCGGCCAACATTTTATGTGGATACCTTGATTGGCTCCTTCGACTGATGATCCTTCAACATCTTCTTCTTTTTCTTGTTGAAAGGAAACTTACAAAACTTAAGAGTATGGCCATACTGATGACATCTTTGGCATTTAAATGAAACTCCTTCATAGTCCAAAGGTTGTAGGGTGCCCCAACCATCCCCCATATCTAGGGTTTTCGATAAGCCCTCCCTTAGAACAATATTTACCAAGATCCTTGCCATATAATTATCTTTAATATGAAAAAAATGAGTAATATGTTGCCAAGAAGGTCCCCATACTGTTTCCCACGTCTATGAAAATCTCCTCCTTCCATAACTCCGACGACCAACCTAGGAATCAAACACAAATTGGAGATACATCCAATATTTCATGGTTCTTATAAAAAAATGTGCTCAATATATGAAAATAAAGAGAGTTGAGTCAATATTCCATACTTGCTGGGAAATGCCTAGGGATTCTTTGTAGGATTGACAGTTTAGTTGTATCCAACCTTTTGCTAGCAGAAAGATTAGAGGAGGATTATGAACAATTGGAATTTCTTCGGTTGCAACCCAATCTTCCATTGTTTTGATGTTGAGCTTACGACCTCACTTTTTCCAACTAGGATTCTGTTTGCCATCACTACTGCTTCCTGCATCTGCACATGCATCCCCAGGCTCAGATTGAATTTGGTATGACTCTTCTTTCTTTTGATAACCCTGTTAGGATATCCCTTTATGCCTAACTTGATGCCCCTAAATTTGTCTGATTGAATCCCTCGCTTGTATAAGCGTCCTGTTTTCCTCCCTGAGTTTCCTCACCCCCTACCTCTATTCGAAATTAGGTTAAAACCCTCAGTCGGGACTGGCTCCAAGGGAGCTTGTTTTGGACAATGTAGCATTGGCTGCATCAAGTCCTCCAGGCAACCAATGTTCCTTTCCCCTTGAGTTGAAATTCAATTAGTGAGCGAGTCACATTTACCTTTGTGAAAACCTTCACTAACGGGGACAAAAATCTAGAAAGGGGTGTAGATACTAAAGTTTTTTGCCATAGCTCCTCAAGTAATGAATTTACCCTAATGTGACCTGGGGATATGAATGTTTCCTGTCCTACGCGAGCAATTTTCCTTGATGGTAGCTCTTGAAAACCCAAACCCTTTCCCTAAGCCACCAGCAAATCCAAGCCCATGGGAAATCCCTCTACAACATGTCTCCTTGCATGCCATGAGGTTATGAACTCCTTAACATTTCTAAAAATAGAGCTTCCATCCGTACTTATCTTTTCGTATTCAATCATTTCCTCCATTACCATGCTGGAAATTCAATAAATGCTAGATCAGTGACTGTCAAACCCACCAAGCCTAATCCCTCACTAGTCGTAACTACCCTAATTTCCTCCACGCTTAGTATCTAATGTGCTTGTAAAAAACCCAGCTGACTCCTCTCCTTAGTAGGGCAGTGATCTGATTTAGAATATTATATTGTTGTGCTAAGATCCTCCTCGGATTAGAAACAAAATGCTTTCATTGTGCTTGAAAATTCATGATTTTTTGCAAGTGAAATGATGAGTTTTTTATGTTAATTTTATGAGCGATTTAACATAAATAAGAGTCTGAACAATAACATAAACATGTACATAACATCATCAAAAAGACATTACAACACGAACATGATAAAGGAGTTCACCCCTCCTAGGCTACGTCTCCTTGGTCTAGCTTCCAATGGCTTTGGCCTCTCTATTATGCTCAAAAGTGTAAAGAGATGTGTTTACAATGCTCAAATGCTTCTGTAAACTGCTCCAATGAGTCCAAAATGTCAAAAAATGGCTACGTAGCCTCTTTTTGCATCCAATTTGGTGGAAAACTAAAGAAGTTATGAACTCTCCTAGTTTTCCCAATATTCACTCCACAAGTTGCACCATTTCTGGCATGATCCTACAATTATGCTCCAAAAAGCGCTAATGGGGTGAACATTTCGCCGCGTGCCAACCATAAACTTTCGGCACCGGAAGCCCCATCACAAATCACAATCGGAAGGTCTTATGGTTTGTGAACGTAGCATGGGCGATGTGTGATTGTGATAAGCGACAGACTCGATAGACTATAAACTACAGTATAACTTGTATTGCGTCTGAAATATATTGCAATCGACAGAGTCAGGGTAAAACATATAACAAAACTTTGAATTGTGCGATATGCGATTGCAATATCGCAATATCAACTTGATCCAGTCGGGGCCGATTCTGTAGCACTTCTCTTCTGCGATGTGCGATTGCGATTATTGCATCGCACCCTGGCTTGTTCTGGGGCTGATTCTTTAACATTGACCCGCCTGTGATATGCTAGTTAAGAACCAACCTGTGGGCGTGGCGGTAAAGCTTGGTGTTGTTGTGGGTGAGGTCGCGGGTTCGACCTCAACCTCCCCACATAAAATTTTATTCGATCTTTGAGAGGGCATGTGGCGAACTCCAGGTTTGCCACGTGTCACCCTCTCATCATTCCACGTGTATATCCTTCAAACAATAACATCCTGCCAACTCATGCATGTACGAATGTGCCACATGGAACTTAAACATTCACTAATGAGATTATGGTGCCACCTCAGCTGCACAGTCAGTGGCAACTGGGCAACCTAGTCAGCAGTATAGACTGCTGACTGGGTTGTCCCCCTTTTTTTCCAAAAATTTACATGTTTGCCAAAGTGAACAAAACCCGTTTCTGAAGCCATACGGTGTTCGTTTCATGAGAAACAAGTTGCGCCAGATTTAGGATGACGAGCATTAGGCGGTTGTTTAGATTTCACACCATTCAGATAAATTTGATTTTTGAGCATAATTTTGAGCACCTAATCGCTCCTCCCCATTGGAAGCCTTTTGGACCCCAAAAGATCTCTTTCAATTGTCTAGCAAGTGAGGGTATAGTTCTCTCACCTTTCCAACTTCTATCCATTTGGATTTTAAAGGGTTTGTACCCTTGAGCCCCACTCGAAGATAATCAACACTTCCCATTTTTTATATCCTTGTTCTTCTGTCAAGTATAGTGTCTTGCTGAAGCTCATCAAGGAATTCTGGAGAAAAGTCTTCAATAGATGGAATTTGAATATTCTCTCCTTGATATTCAATCAAATGAGTCTCATACAATATTAAATTCTCAACATTAACAACAACATAAATTTGCATATATGAAGGCAAATCCAACCTGAAGGCATTGTTACCAATATTTTCCAAAATTCTGAATGGACCATATCTATTGGTTTTAGATTTTTACCTTCTCCTTGGATCTTCTCTTTGTTAATGTGAAGCCAAACTTCATCACCAACTTGGAATTTCTGATCTTGATGATTCTTGTCGTGCCTTTCTTTGTAATTCCCTTGGCTTTTCTCAAGCTATTCTTGAACCTTTTGGTGTACTAATTGGTTTTGTTTAATGAACTTTCCTACTTTTCCTATATCGCTATGACCTTCAATAGCAACATCTTTGCCAAAAATAAAATCCAAAGGAGATTTAGGCAAGTATCCCAAGCATGCCTCAAATGGCGAGGTTTGAGTTGAAGAGTGCTTGGCTCGGTTGTAAGCATGCTGAATATAGTGCAAATGTTCATCCCACAATTTAGGATGCTTGTTGCAATACCCACGAAGAAGATGTATCATTGTTCTGTTCACCACTTATGTTTGACCATCTGTTTGTGGATGAAAAGATGTACTCTTTTTCAATTTGGTGTCCATGAATCCCCACAAGCTTAACCAAAAATTCCCAACAAAGCGAGGATCTTGATCACTAACAACGGATGTGGGCAATCCAAAATGAACCCAAACATTTTGAAAGAATAACTAAGCAGTTTATTCAGTTGTAACTTACTTTTTACATGGCATCAAAATATACATTTTTCTGAACCTATCCACAACTACATACAAATAATCATGACCTCTTTTTGACAATGGAAGACCTCCTACAAAATCCATAGAAACACTCTCCCATGATTGTGAACGAACCAGAAGAGGTGTGTACAATCCTAACTTCCTATTGCTAGGCTTACTAATTGCACATAATGAACATCCTTTAATAAAATGAGACACACTTTCAAGCATACGAGGCCAATAACAATACCTTATGTAGATGTGCCACCATCTTACTTACACCGAAATGACCAGCAATAAGAGAAGTATGTGCCTCTCTTATGACATTAACTCTTTCTCCCTGTGGAATACAAAGCTTGCCAAGATGGTACAACAAGTTATCATGCAAATGATGGTTCAATTCCTCTACTTGGTTACCTTGACTCAAGCTTGCATAAACATTTTTAAAGTCATTATCTAATGCATATTTGCTCAATATAACTTTCATGTAAAACAAAATTATGTTTGAGTAAAGTAGTTGCACTAACAATAGGCCTAGAAAGCATGTCAACAAATTTATTGTAGATATATTTCTTATACTTGATTACCAAGTGGAATTGCTGAAGAAAACCCATCCATTGGAAATGCCTTGTGATGAGCCCCAAATTGGGTAACTTATTGGGCTCATTTTGCCTAATTATCCTTGTTCAGTCCTTGTTCAATCCTCCATTTTTCATAGATTATGCATTATTTTTTAGTATGTTTATGTCATTTGTACGAATAAGGGTGGTCACTCTTCCTAGGTGGCTAACACATGCTTATTTCAGGTTTTTTGACACATGTTGGAGCAAAACTGAGCAATCATGGGCTAGGTGACGGCCAAGCTTGAGGTGAGGATTCGTAGGGGGGTTATCTATGACATTAAATAGCCCTTCCTCGGGATCTCCACCCCCAACTCCAAGCTCACAGGCCACCAAAAACGGATCTTGAAGGCAGCCAAGCAGATTTTGGAAAAGGGACTGTCTACTAACAGTTTGGACAACCGAGTCCCCTAGATTTAGGAGGCCTTCTAGGGCCCTCATGGTGTATAAATGATAAGGCCTCAGCCTTTGTAAGGGACTTTTGAAACCATTTCATTTTTTTGCACTACAGTGTTGTCACCTTCAGCGCATTTTCTTGTAGCCATTTTGGCATAACTTTTGACTGATGACTATTTTTTGATAATGATAAGCAGTCCTATTTTATATCAACTCTGAGTTCTCTATAGGAGCCATAGCTCTTAGGGTTGGGCCCAACCTGAGAGCCTAGGGCCTCCTTTATGTACTGTTATCTTTCCTTTATGCATCGTTGTTTTCCCTTTCATGCATTCGCAAACGTATTTCTGTTAGGCAGATTAAGTTGTGTTGATTAACTAGGTTACTGTTTATGAATAGAAATGCTTCAGATGTTTAGAATAGATTGGTAGGATAATAACAGGGAAAAAATCTCCAGAAAAGGGCCAACAAACACTTTTGGTTTCACCTCTTCCTCAATGGATCAGGGGCTGGAATTGAAGTAATCGTGCTGTCCCAGACAAAAACACTAGTTTGCTTTGCCATGCAATCATTAGTGTACTGTTTTCATTTGCAGAATTTGGTTACCTGTTCAGATCTATGAAATGTTTCATTGCATAGTTGATATATATGGTTCTCTTTCAAATAAAGTTGTTGTTCACTCACTTTATTGTTAGCTAGATTATATTAGCTAGGACTTTGATTCCTTGCAAGACTTTATTGGTTCAGTTGAAAGTACACAGTGCAGAGCATCTCTACCACTCTTTCATCCACCCAAGCTTCATCAGAGCCATCTATTCCATCTCCTAACTAGGTTCATCGTCTCACAGTTGTCCTCTTGCCCACGTAACCCTACCCCTTTTTGTGCAACCATTGTTTTAGCCTTCTTTGAGCCAATTCAGCCATATACACCTTCTCACCACTCCATCCACCAGTCCCTGAGCCACTTCAGACCCCTATCCTACCTCCATATCCATTCTTGCATCTTCCCTCACTCACCCATCCTCCAAAATCCCATTTTTAAACATCCTGTAGAAATTTCTGAACATCCTGTAGAAATTCCTGAACATCGTGTGGAACCCCTGCAAACTTCCTGTAGAAGCTCACGAATGAGGTTTCTTGATATCCAAACTCTGTGAAACTCTCTGGAAGGGTGTTAGGGACCCCTTAGGCCCTATCTGAACCTTCCTGACCTCTTCCAAGCATTTCCTCTCACCGATCCACCTCTGCACAGTCAAAAACAGTGAAAGCACATGCATGATAATTATGACAACTTATTCAAAAATACAAAAATATGTTTTCTTCAGATAGTGATAACTTAGAAACATGCATTTTATCTTCCTAGAAGTCAATGGCATCTCTTTCAGTAGCTTGCATCCTCTTTTTCGCATCAGTAGGGCTAACTGGTAAAATTAGGGTTTGCTAGGGTTTGCATTTCCTTTCAGCTTTTTAGTTTCTTTCCGCAAGTAGATTAGCTTCCTTTGAGTTAGCTTTTGTCCATCAGTTAAAAAGCTTCTTCTCAGAGCTCATAGAAGTTGGCTTAAGCCCCTAGCGGACTTGTGCCAGCTGACCAAGTGACAGCTGCGGCAAGAGCTAGTACTTATGCATACAACACCGTCGCTTCCAAGTTTGTTACGAACTACCGGGTTGATAAAATTAAAGAAGGGAGTCCCAGGAGTTGCAGCATTATTGCTACAATATTGGGGCCCACCATCTTTTTAGCGCCGTTGCCGGGGAAGCTTCAAAGTATTGGTGATTGTTTCTTTTCTTCCATTTTCTCCTACAACTTTCTGCTAAGTAGTTTATTTCCTTTCCAGTCTGCAATTTCACTTTCACAAAAGTAGAGTAGACATTTCCTGCTTTCATAGATTAGCATTTCAATTCCGCAATTTCAATTATGCAAGCGTAGCTTAGCATTTCAATTCCGCAATTTCAATTCTGCAAGCGTAGCTTAGCATTTCAATTCTGCAAAGTAGATTAGTCCTTTCCTGTTTTCATTTCCATTCCACACTTTCATTTAAGCAAGATAGTTAGTTGCAGTTCAATCTATTTCAGTTTTGCAGGTACCAACAGAGAAAAAAAACAAAAGAAATCAAAAGTCTTTCCATTTCATGCCTCGTAGGAATAGAGATAAAACCGACAAATTCTTACCCAACACCCCTACCACATCACTGAGTCAATCTTCTCTCTTCTCTAGTGACAGTGAGCCAGGAGAACCTATAGGCGAACCTCCTAAGATATACGAAGATCCTATAATAGAAGAAGAGTTAGAGAACACTCCATCTGAGGCCATGGCTGAAAACCGAAAAGGTAGAAGAGAAGATGAGAGAATAGAAGGTGCCTTTCCTATCTGAGAGACCAATGGAGACATGAAAATGAAAAACATAAGTCCCTCAGCTTTACCTCACTTCCATGGATTGAATATTGAAGACCCTGATACTTGCCTGTTTGAGTTTGCTGTCCTCTGGCGAACTTACGACTATGCTGAGGACGAGCAAAAGTTGAAACTCTTTCCCTCTACCCTCAAGGACGCAGCATTACGCTGGTTCATGGGGTTACCTGGAAACAGTATCACCACTTGGGCTCAGATGTAACAAGCTTTCAATGCCAAATACTCGGACTACTGTAGGTCCAAGGAAACCAAGGGAGAAATCTTTCGGATGACCATGGGAAGCGACGAGTCTTTAGAAGATTATGAGGAAAGGTTCCAACTTAGTTATAAACGGGCAGGTGCACACTTGACCTGGAATCTCTGAAGCTGGTTCTGCTTCGAGGAGTCCCCGAAGACCTTCTAGACACCCTTAACACGCTGGCTGGAGGGGACATCTATCAACTACCTTATGAGGACATAAAGACCGTGTTTAGAAACCATTCTAGGGCGACCCGGAAGAGAGGTAGGGGGAATCCACTTTCAGCTAGTACCACCTTCTCCAAGCATGAGTTTACTAACCAGATGGAAGACCTCAAGAGTGAGATGAGACAGACTATTGCCATGCAACTTGATACCTTCCAAATTCAGCAAAAGAAAGAGGAAGCTGAGAGGGCTTTGCCCATTTTTTGTCCTAGATGCACGAGGAAGCATCCTAAGAATATGAGTGCCCATTGCACTCAGTAGAGGTATGTTTCGTTTGTGAGGAAGACCACCCCACCAACCAATGCCCTACCTTGCCTGGATTTAAATCCATGTACTTAGGGACTGAGGCGGCAACTGAACCTCTCTACTTCCTCAACCAAAGGAGGCCACATGGACCCAGACCTTACCAGCAGGGGATGCAAGGGACATCCCAAGCTTATTATAACCCCAACTAATCCGCTCCTATACCTTCTTGGGCCCCCCCTGCTCATCCTTCCTGGTCCGCACCTCCTTCGTGGTCTTACCCATATCTGTACCATACTCAGCCCACTCCTCATTCGTTTCACTCACAAGCCCAGCCACAACCTCAGTGGAATGCACCTCAATCAGGGTGGAGGCCCCAATACAACGCTCCTCCTGCCATTTTTCCTCCAACATTGGCTCAACCACAACCATTACCTCCTGCTCCTCCAAGACAACCCCAGATGCCTGCTCAATCGAACCCGAACTCCAACAACAGACAGGCCCAACAGGTGTATACTGGGGAGACAACATGCCCTACCTATGCTGTGGAGATCCAGGAGATCAACCTGTGATCTAGGAAGGTCCTTCCAGAGCGCCAACCTCCTCCCCTAGAGGAGGAGGAAGAGAAATAGGACAGTGAACCCCAAGCCATTCCACCCTTTCCTGAGGGACTCACAGTAACCAAACAACCCAACCCATAAGAGATTGAGCTTCTAGAAGAACTCAAGCAATTGTGCGTGAAAATACCACTTCTCCAGGCCATAAAAGATGTACCGATATACAACAGATTGATTAAGGGGAAATGTTTCAGGCACCCAGGCAGGTGAAAGAGAGATGCCTCAACTATCAATGTCATAGGACAACTGTCTGATCTTATGTTGGGGCAAGTAATTTGTCCAAAGTATTTGGACCCTGGGAGTCCTGTAGTTGATGTTCACATCAATGGCACCATCATACCCCACACCTTGATTGATCTAGGGGCCGCCATTAATGTGATGACCAGGGACACCATGCTGAAGCTCAACCTTCAGAGTTCCTTAAGGAAGACCTCGACAGTACTGCAATTGGCAGACCGCTCCACCGTGACTCCCGAAGGGATTGTGGAAGATGTCTTGGTCTCTGTTTACTCCTGGGAGTACCCTGCGAACTTCTTGGTCCTTCAGCCAAAGGCAAAACTCACTGGATATCCCCTCATTTTGGGAAGGCCTTGGCTAGATACTACGGATGCTTACATCAGATGTCGAGCAAGAAGCATGACCATCAAAAATGGGCCTATGTCTAAACAGCTAGTCCTATACCCTCCTGTCCAACCTCTGATAGAACATGACTTACCCCTCTGGTTGGAAGAAGGAGATGAGAATGAGGTCTACTCTACACCATTATGCACGGTAGAGGCCACCAGGGGAGGTCCTCAAACCGAGGATGATTTTATTGAGAACTTAATCCAAAATCCTCCCCCCGGTGCACTATCCTTAGAAGAGTTGGTGGAAGATACCCAAGCCAGTGCTTTAGTGGACCTATGTGTGACGGATCCAACCTCTCCCAGAGTTAAGAATGTGGAGTTTAGCCCTGAAAGAACTTTAAATATTAGCTCCTCTCTCTCTCCCTCTCAGGAAAAGGAGCTATGTAGCCTCTTGAACCGCCATTTGGAGGCTTTTGCCTAGAGCTACAAGGAAATGAAAGGAATCCATCCTTCGGTCTGTACCCATCATATTTACATTAAAGAGGACTGTAAGCCAGTCAAGAAACCTCAGAGGAGAATGAATCCAGCCCTTAAGGACATTGTTAAAGAAAAAGTGCAAAAAATTGTTGGATGCAGGATTCATCTACCCCATCTCGGACAGCGAATGGGTTTCCCCTCTAGTGTTGGTACCCAAGAAAAATGGGAAGTGGAGAATCTGTGTGGACTACAGAGAACTAAACAAAGCCACCAATAAAGACCACTTCCCTTTGCCTTTCATAGATCAAGTGTTGGATGGGCTGGCAGGAAAGAAGTTTTTCTCTTTCTTAGATGGGTTCAGCGGGTATAATCAGATCCAAATCAGCCCGGAGGACCAAGATAAGCCCACCTTCACTTGTCCATGGGGTACCTTTGCTTACCGAGTCCTTCCCTTTGGGCTATGCAATGCTCTTGCCACTTTCCAGAGAGCTGTACTGAACATCTTTGCCGAGCTGATTCATGACTCGGCGGAAATCTATATGGATGACTTTACTCCTTACGGGTCTAGCTTCTAAGAAGCCTTGTCCAACCTGGGAAAAGTTTTAAGCAAGTGCATTGAGATGAACCTGTCCCTCAGCCTTGAAAAATGTGAATTCCTGATGACTGAAGGGACCGTGTTAGGTCATACCATTTCTCGCCAAGGATTACAGGTGGATCCTAATAAAATTGCTATAATAAAAAAGGTTCCACCTCCTCAGAAGGTAAGAGATGTTCGAAGTTTCCTAGGCTTAGCGGGATATTATAGAAGATTCATTAAAGATTTCAGTAAGCTAGCCTCACCATTGTTTGGCCTCTTAGGAAAAGATGTTGAGTTTAAATGGACTGATGACTGTCAAAGGGCTCTAAATGAGTTGAAGGATAAGTTAGTGTTCGTCCCAATTTTGAGAGGCCCAAACTGGGCCCTACCTTTCCACATCCACACTGATGCCTCGAATAAAGCCATAGGGGCAGCCTTAGGACAAGTTGAGGAAAAACTTCCATATTCCATATACTTCGTCAGGAAAAACCTGTCCAAGGCAGAAATGAACTATACTGTAACTAAGAAGGAGTTCCTAGCCGTGGTCCATTCCCTGAACAAGTTTCGACACTACATCACTGGCTATCAAGCATTTGTACATACTGATCATGTTGTAATTATTTATTTAATGAATAAGCCTGATGTGAATGCTCGTATTATTAGATGGTTACTTTTGTTGCAGCAGTTTGATTTGACTATCGTTGACAAACCAGGTAAAGAAAATGTTGTTGCTGACTTCTTGTCTAAATTGGATTTGCCTGCAGGTGAAGAAGGAACAGTGGATGACTAGATGCCAGATGAAAATTTGTTTGCTATCTCAGTACTCTCTCTGTGGTTTGCTAATATAGCAAACTACCTGGTCTCAGCACAGTTCCCTTCGCATCTATCCTCAAAGGAGAAGAGCAGAATCATGAGGAAGAGTGCCTCACTCACTTGGATCAGGGGCAACCTGTTCAAACTTGGCCCCGATCAGATCTTAAGGTGTTGTGTTAGGGAGGAGGAAGTCTTTGACATCCTGCTAACCTGTCACGATGGGCCCTGTGGAGGTCATTTTGCAGCGAAGAGGACTACCTTCAAAATTCTACAGGCAGGCTACTATTGGCCCACTCTTCATCAAGATGTCAGAAGATATATCAGCCAATGTGACCGATGCTAGAGGATGGGGAAACCGACTCCAAGGGACGAAATGCCTCTCCAACCTCAAGTGACCCTTGAGCCATTTGAGAAGTGGGGCATAGATTTTGTGGGTCCTATCAACCCTCCTTCGAGGCAAAGGTCTTACATCATTGTGTGCACAGACTACTTGATAAAGTGGGCAGAAACCAAGGTAGTCAAAGCAGCGACAGAAGAAAAGGTGGCTGAGTTTTTAAGAGAAAACATCTTCTACAAATTTGGCTACCCAAGAGAGTTAGTCACCAATCAAGGAAGCCAGTTCACCTCCAACTTAATTGAAGACTTGTTCACTCATCACAAGATCAAGCATAGGACTTCCACCCCATATCATCCTCGAGCAAATGGGCAAGTGGAAGTCACTAATAGAGCATTAGAAGGGATTTTGACTAAGGTGGTGGGCAGCAGCAGAAAGGATTGGGTAGATCGCCTGGTTGAGGCCACTTGGGCCTACAAAACCACTTGGAAGACCACAACCAGTTTCACACCTTATGAGCTGGTCTACGGGAAGAGAGCTTTGCTGTCAATCGAGTTCGAGTACAACACATTGAGGTTGGCAGCTCAGCTGGACCTAGATCTCAGCCATGCTCAACGTGAAAGGTTATTGCAGCTGAATGGGTTAGATGAACATTGAAT
The DNA here is from genome assembly GCA_000404065.3 of Pinus taeda. Lineage (NCBI taxonomy): Eukaryota > Viridiplantae > Streptophyta > Pinopsida > Pinales > Pinaceae > Pinus > Pinus taeda. The sequence goes on from APFE031455608.1 coordinate 110,018, forward strand.
GTAGGCCCTCCTCCACTCAGAAGTGGTTCAACTTCAGAGGAAGATATGGCATGACCGGCACCTTAATGACAAACAATTCCAGCCGGGAGATTGGGCACTACTGTATGATTCCAGACATAAGGATTTCAAAGGGAAGCTGAGGACAAGATGGCTAGGACCATATGTAGTGGAGAAGTGCAATGAAAATGGTTCCGTCCTTATCCAGACCATTGATGAAGAAGCCATCCCCATGCTTGTTAATGGGCATTGACTGAAGATCTACAGGAAACCCCTTTCAAGGCAGGAGTTCATCGAAACCGTGGAAAAATCAGTGCTGGTAATAGAGAAGGGTTCTGCCTCTGTTTTGGCCACACCCTGAGCATCATCATATCAAAAAAAAAAAAATACAATAAAAAGATCCTTGGGTGAAAACCTCTCTGAGGCGCCCAAGGCAAATGGTAGGGGTGAAAACCTCCTTGAGGTGCCCCTGCTGTCTCTCTGAAAATAAAAAATTTGAACTAAAAGACCCTTGGGTGAAAACCTCTCTGAGGCGCCCAAGGCAAATAATAGGGGTGAAAACCTCATTGAGGCACCCCTGCTGTCTCTCTTAAAAAAAAAAAAGAAAAAAAAGAAAAAAAAGAAAAAGAGAAAAAGAAAAAAGAAAAAAGAAAAAGAAGGAAGAAACAGAGGAAAAAACAAATTTAATCCCTGGAAATTATTGCAGGTTGTAGGAATACAATGCAGAAAGGAGGCCTCCCAACACAAGGACAGGGGTCCCTACCAAGTTACCAAGCACCCTCACATACACTCCCTCCATGGACACTCATTTTTTTTTTTTTTTTCAGGATTCGGACACAATCTGGTCGTGGTTCAACCTTTTACAGGAAGCTACAGGACTTTCTACAGGAAGTTCTGCATTTCTACAGGAAACATCCTGTAGAGCCTTTGGACAAGCCAGAATCAATTATGGAGAGGGATTTGAAGCTTGAAATATGTTAATGAGGCATGCAACCACTCTTTTCTTCCATCCTCCACTTGTTTCATCTCCTTCCACCACCATTGCTATCATCTGGTTGAATATACCTGCACAGTCATACAAGGATCCTGTTTTCTCAGATCAAAATTTGTTTTTTCAAGTGAAAAATAAAGCATGCAGAGGCTCACAAACTTTACCTGTCAAGGCTCCATCAGGACCTTTCATCCGTGAAAGCAATTGTGTTTGTTTCAGCATGCACCCCAGGAGGAGAAACGGCTACAAGATGTCCTACAGGAATCCTGTAGCAGCTGATCCGGCTGGAGCACATATCATGGAGACACCAGTAGCTCACATCAAACGAAGCCGGTGCATGCAACATTCACCACCGGAGGGTCGGGTCTCAAGGTCTTGTATCCAGCATCAGCCAATGAAAGAGGAGCTCCAGCACCTGTGCACGAAGCAGCAACAAGCAAATCCAACATTCCACGTCCCGAAGCCTGCAAAACATGTCCATGGCCGCACAGGTAAGTGCCTAACCTTATTCGTCGAATTGCATGAACTATAATATAAAATTTGCATGACTTTGAAATGGGCGGATTGAACAAATTTGGTGGCCAATCAACTGACCACCCACAGCCAGTCGGATGGCCTCGTAGGATCCGAATGAGCTTGGTTATGCCAAAATGACGGGCAGTTGACACGTGGGAAGTGTCTAGTCGGGGAGAATCGACAGTGTGACAGAAATGGCGGCGGTGAATGCAGAAGGAAGGATTCGGCGGTCAGAGACATGCCGAGGAATGATGGATGTGACGTCGGCCAACGGATCGGCCTGGACAACTCACCCCCGCGCCATGAATTTCGCAGCAATTCAAATTGGCCGGTCGAATAACTCACGGTAAACTGCTGTCATTCGCACTTGCAACCGTTTTTGCAGCCGAGTACGCATCCTCCTCCTCTGCAAGTTGTTAGCTCGAGCTTCTCGGTCTGTTCCAACGTCCTTCCGCAGCTCAGATTCGTCCAGAACCACTGTGACATCCTCCAGAAGCTGGAAAAGATTTCTACAGGAAGGTGCGCTACAGGAAACTCGATGCGTAAGCAGGCTCGACTGATAAGGACCCTTTAGGGGCTCGACTGATAAGGAGAGGATGTGCAGCATGCTCGACTGTTAAGACTTTCAGGATCGCAAGCAGTCACCGCTCGACCATAAGCTAGTTACTTATTTGAGAGGGGCACCCAATAAGTAAGTTGAACCTTTTGATTGAGGTTATCCCAGCCAGAATGCACGAAGAAGCTTGGACTGTTTACGTCGAGGGTGGCAATTCTCAGAGAGGTAGGTCTGGAACACATCATTCCCATGCAAAATAGTTCAAAAGGTGGTGGATTAGACCTGCTGGGGTAGAAATTTTTTTAAAAGCAAATATGTCTGTGAATCCAAAAGCAGTTTACTTATGGTTGCATGAAATTGTCTTCGTGGTTTGTCTCCAAGATTTTCTCCACGAGTCCCAAGTTGAATTCCTCCTGTAGAGAAGTTGAAACACTGTCAAGGCTAACCGGTGAAAAAACTGTGAATTTTACATGATTATGTGTATGTTGGAAACATAGATCTGCACTCTGTTTAGAGAAATCCCGAGTTGTCCTTCTGTACACGGGCAGTCAAGTTTTAAAACCGAGGAATTGATACGAAGTGGCCTACAGATACCGTTTTCAATGTTCTGAGAAGGAAACACACCTAGAATTCCCTTTCTGCTCAAAGCGCAAGCAAAAACAGAGTATTTTTCACCATGCCAGGAGGGTTTATCAGAAAGGAACCCTCGGACTCCAAGAAACTACGAGAAACTCCTGAGGTGGTAGACTTATTTTCCCGTGCACACTGGATGACATTCTGTGACAAAATTCAAGGTCACGATGATGAAATCACAGAGGAATTCCTAAGGTCCCTGAAGCCGAAATCAAAGACACTAGCCACTATCAACTTCAGAGGATTGACTCTAAGACTCACCCCACAGCTCATTACCAGAGTCACTGATCTACCGATGGGGGTACCTTGGGATAAATAGGAGAGGAAGTTGGGCCAAAAGGCTAAAAAGGAGTTCTTCTTGCCAGAGGAACAGTTTTCAGAGGATAAGAATGGGGTCCGAAGAACCAGCCTACAACCATTTTGGAGCGAAGTCAGCTTCCAAATTATGAAGTATATGACCTGTGAGGGGCGGTTCAGCATCATATATGGTTATCATTTCTGTTTTCTAACTGAACTTAGGCACCAAATGGATCTACCCACAGAACAAAAATTGAGCATTCCCTACTTCCTCCTGCAATCCTTGATTGAGTGTGCCACAAAGCTGAGGGAGGGGACACCAGACCAGCGGGCCCATCATGGGCTTATCAAGCTCCTCGTGGAAGATGCACTCCATACCTACACTGTCCCTCTCTCCTGGGAAATTTTTCGAAATATGTCTAAGGATGATGACATCTGAATTTTGGCCGAGGAGCTCACTTCCTCCAACAGCGAGGAGAAGGAGCACACTGAGGCAGAAAAGAAAGCTAAAGGTCAAGAAACCCCGGGCAAACCACCAAAGAAAGAACAGAAAGAGACACGAGAGAAAGCCCAAGTTTCTGAGGCCAAAACAGTGGGTGATAAAATGACACAAACACCGAGGGAGAAAAGACTGTAGAGCAGGGCAGAAAGGACTGAAAAAGTCCAAGCAAGTGAAGGCACGCCTAAGGCAGCCACAACCAAGGTAAAGGAAAAAGCACCCCCAACCAAGCAGGCCAAAACAGTGCCAACTGGTTCTATAGGAAGCCAGAAGGCCATTTCTACAGGAAGTCCAAAAACTGCTTCTACAGGAAGCCAAAAAATGACCACTACAGGACTTTCTACAGGAAGTCTAGGGAAAGGGTAGCAGAAGGAGAAATCGCCCGAGATTCTAGCTAGGGAGGCAGCAGCTGTGCTGGCCACCCTAAGCACATCTCCCAAGCAGAAGGAAAAGCGAAAGAGGGAGCCTCCCCTGTATTTTAAGGCAAGAAGGAGTGTAAGGATTAAGACTGGCAGACCCCAACCTCCGTCAAAAGAGCCAATCACAATTGTAGACACCCCTACCACACCAAAGGAGAGGTCCCCCCAAGGAATCCATCAATTATGAGCAGGGAAGCCCGAAGACATCCACATGGAAGGAAAGGATGGAGAAATTCAACTCGGAGGCCTCTCTACAGGATGCCGAGGCTGCTCTACTTGAAACTTTGGCTAGGCTGAAAGAGACCGAAAAGATGGAAGAAAAAGCAGCCAAGTCATCACAGGAGGAAGGGGAGGCCGATACCATTATGGAACCAAGCCCCCAGTCTAGCCTGGGCTCTTATTATAACTTCTTAGAGGCCGAGAAAATCATTCCTCAAAAATTCACAGTGCCACTTTTCCTAGCACTAGAGGAAGAAAGAGTACGAACCCACACTTGGATGAAGATCGCTAAATCCAAGGGGGTGGCAGATATAGGCCCTCTGGAGGAAAAGCTCAAGGAGACCCAAAGAGAGTTGGCAAGGGTACGACATGTGGAGAGCTCCCAACAGGCCAAGCTACGAGAAGAGAATGAGTTGCTTAGACAGCAGCTACGGCTACAAGGACAGAGGAAAGAAGAGGCTACAACAGCCAAGGACACCACAGAAGAGCCTCAGGGAAAGAAGGAATGCAAGCTGATCTTGAGGAACTAAACCGACAACTACAGGAAAGGGAATTACAAGCAGGCCTAGAGATACAATCTCTAAAACATCAGATACAAGAAAAAGAGGCCCAACTGGCTTGCATGGCCAGTTGGGCAATGGAAGCTCTACAATGTAGGCAGCGAGCCAAATCCTATGGCCTATACCTCAGGGATCAGTGGCTGCAATTTCAAATCAACACATTGGCACAGAGGGGTATCACTCAAGTCCAAAAACCCCAACAGTTCATGGATTTATGTAACAGCAGTTCCTCAGAAGACAAGGCCAAGCTATCAGAGTTCTACCTCCATAATTTGGCCCTTCCAAACATGACCTCGTGGGACCCCAACACAGCAGTAGGGGACATGCAACTTATGGCAATGACCTCATGGCTAAACCACGAAGAAAAGAGAGCGATAGAGGTCAAAAATGTCATGGACCGAGAACTACAGGAACCATTGCTGATTAGAGCAGAGCCAGGGGACCCCTCAGCATTGATATCCGCCCACCAGCACCTAGCAACCAACTCTTAGGCCCTGTTAGAGTACATGGATCGGCAGGCTCCGGCCATAGCACACTTTGAGGATATGGAGCGACTATTGGGGGACAACTGTGTTCATGCTTGCACCCGTA